>VXBZ01005982.1:677041-753014 GCA_013399135.1 Heliornis fulica
GACTGAGAGACATTCTGTGAGTTTATAGCAGTTACCCACACTGGGACAGTTGGTGAACAGACGAGGCCCTGTGGGAGAAGACCCACGTGGAGGGGGTCATGGAGGACTGTCTCCCGTGGGTGGGATGCCACACTGGCACAGGGAAAGGGTGAGAGAAAGGCCATCCCAAGAAAGAGAACAACTCACGAGGAACTGACCCAAGACTGAAGCCTCCATTCCCCATTTCCTCCCTTTCCCCTGTGACGTCCTGAGGAGGAGAAATCTTGAATAACGTTCAGTCTGCAAAGAAGGGAGGGGCAGGAGGTGGTGTTTTAAGAGGTGTTTGTACTTCTCATTATCTGACTCTGGTTTCTCTCCATATGTAGTGTAGTGTAATAAATTAGAGAGTTTTCTTGCCTTTCTTCTGTGTTGAGTCTGTTTTGCCCATGATGCTAATTGCAGAATTATCTCTCCCTGTTCTTATCTCAACTCCAAAACCTCTCAACACATATTTTCTCCCCTGTCCAGCTAAGGGGAGTGAGAGAGTGACTTTGGTGGGAGTCTGGCCTCTAGCCAGGATCAAACTAGCACAGTATTCCAGTTTCCCTTGACATCAAACAGCCCAGTGAGCCTGTATATGAGTTATCTAGAATCTAATTCTGATAAATTTTAATTTTTTAATTCATCTTCCAAACTCTGAAGGATAAAGCTGTCTATAACACACAAACCCCCTGCAGGGATATCCAGGAGTACCAGAAACGTGGGGGTTGTATTTTTAAGGAGAACACTCATTAATTCTGAGGCAAGAATAGAGCCCTGCAGCAGTGAGGGCAACAAGGCTTGCACACACCACTGTCTCCTGGACCAGAGCTCCCAGCCACAGCATCCCTTGCAAGTGCCAGCCAGCCAAGGGAGCCTGTCCTTCTACTCTACTCTGCCCTGGTGAGGCTACGTCTGGAGTAGTGTGTCCAGTTCTGGGTTCCCCAGGTCAAGAAACACAGGGAACTACTGGAAGGAGTCCAGTGGAGGGTTGCGAGGATGATGAGAGGACTGGAACATCTCTCATATGAGGAAAGGCTGAGAGCTGGGTCTGTTTAATCTGTATAAGAGATATCTGAGAGGGGATCTTACTAATATTTATTATTGAAAGGTAGACATTATTGAAAGGTATTAGTATTTGAAAGGTGGATGTCAAGAGGATGGGGCCAGACTCTTCTCAGTGGTGCCCAGTGATAGGACAAGGGGCAATAGGTCCAAGCTGGAGCATAGGAAGTTCCATGTGAACATAAGGAGAAGCTGTTTCCCTGTGAGGGTGATGGTACACTGGAACAGGCTGCCAGATAGGTTGTAGAGTCTCCTTCTCTGGAGATGTTCTGAACCCACTTGGATGTAATTCAGTGACACCTGCCCTAGGTGACCCTGCTTTAACAGGGTGGTTGGACTAGCTGATCTCTTGAGGTCCCATCCAACCTCTACCAGTCTGTCTCTCTGTGATCCTATGGTGGCCCCTGAAGGCAGCTTGATATTGCCACACCTGGGGGTGATGCTTGTGGTAGGTTCCCTCTGCAGGGAGAGGGCTGTAGAAACTATGATAGAGCACCACTTTTTGCCAGGCATATGGTGCATGCAAGGAGCTGTAGATAAATACATACCTGGAGGTTTTCTCACAGATGTGAGATGGTGCTTTGCTGCAAAGCTTCTATGTTTGAAGGAAGAGGAGAAGTCTTCCTCCACTGTTTTGACAGTATCTGGATTGTGCACTGGTGCTGAAGTTCAGCCCGCCCTGTGAACAGCCATTTCACACATGGGGAGCCAGTGTTGGGGTGCAGCCTTGCAGGTACCACTAGAGTCAGAGCGAGCTGCAGGAACCAAGTCTGAAGCAAACAGAGTTTGGTCGGTGGCTTCAGGGCTGGCTTTGTCAGAAGCTGAAATGCAGCTGCCCTGTGTGAGGTCAGGCCTCATTAAATGGCTGCTCTGGGATGAATAAGCTATTGCTACTGTTAAACAGTAAGAAGGAATGCAGCCTTCCTCAGATGTTTCCTTCATTTTTAGGTTATGCTAAGAAGATACTGTCAGAAACCTCTTAACAGAGGAGAACAGCGATACCCTACTAACACTCTCAGATACTTGCAAATAACATGATCTCCCTGAAGTGCTTCTGTTTGGTTTCCTTTCTGACTTCTCAGTGACAGCATTGGCAGAAGACAAAGGACAAGGAAGTGAGAGTTCAGGTCTTCAGATACGAGATCATCTCCAAGGAGAAACTGCCTTTATTTTTGTAATCTGGCTTCCTTTTTTTCCTCCAAGTTATCTTCAGCTGTCCTTGTGACCGGTCATTGTCCACTGTCTGAGCAGAAAGGAGGGGTACAGAAGAGTTACTGTTACCTTCCCCTGTATCAACTGGAATCACAGACCTTTCTCATCATTTTCTTTCCCTACCGTGCAATATAGACCACAGCCAGTGAGACTTGGTGTGGGACTAAAAGAGGGAAACAAAATCATTGTAGGAAAAACCCCGCCTGTTAGTCACTTCTGTGTTGCTGCAAGGAGCAGCGACGGTGAGAAACGCCAGCGAGCATCGGCCAAACAGATACCTAAGGGGAGAAGGAGTTGAGAGGCCAAAATCTACTGGAAAAATTACCCATAGGGTGTTCTGATGCCTGAAAAAGTTAAACCAAACAAAACCCAAGCCTGTTGCTCACACCTCTCTCCCCCACTGAGCAAACCTCCAGCAGAGGAACCCACTCTGAGATGTGGACAAGACTAAGGAGAAGTGCCAGAGGTCAGCTTTGATGCTGAGGAAGTATTTAATTGAGGAAGATTGTCAGAACACACAAGGAGGATTACAAGACTCTGAGAGCCTTTTAAAAGCCTTTGTTCTGTTTCTAAAAGGTGTTGTGCCTTTTATCTTTAGAGCTGTCAAACCAAACCTTCAAAAGATGTAGTTGTGGAGTAGAAATGGATTTAAGTGCTACTTAAAACTCATTCCATGTTCTGTTAATTTGTGATTAATTTCTGTCTTATTAAGGTGTGTCCAGTTATGTTTTCATGCTTTTATTCCCCAACACTGAGTGTAAAGTTACCCTTATGAAAAAAGGGGCCCTGTTGTTGGGGTGTTTTTCATCACAAAGAGCTACAACATTTGGAAACAAGCAGAGTTGTATGAAACTTGTGTTAGAGCCATGGGAGTTCACATTGCCTTGCCCTTTATCGTAATGCTGAAGTGTTTGTGCTCCCTTTCTGCTAGCGGGGAGGGTGAAGGCCAGCAGCCAGGAGCTGGCACCAAGGGTTTCTTTACCCTTGTGAGTGACGGCTTCCCTTGTCCCCTTGGCTTTGAACTCATCACACACAGCTTTAACTGCTCCCCCTGACTCTCTCCCCCGCTCCCCCCACCCCTCCCCCATCCCGAGACTACCTCGCAGCTTCCTCATTTTTCAGTAAGAGCGTGTAGAATTTCAAGAGGAGACACGGACGGTGGCAACTGTCAGTTTTCAGGCACAGCCACATTTTCTTTGTGCTGTACCCCCAGGAAGCCCTGGCAGGTCCTCCCCACCACTGTCGTGTCCAGTTGCTGGCAACTAAGCATTCTGACCTCCTTCTATACTGCCAGGATTTTGGTCAAAACACATAGAACCACAATGGGGACTTTCGGGCCAGCAACAGCAGAGCAGGAGAATACAAACAATTAGAGCAGGCCGAAAACCTATTTTCTTCTTTTTTTTTCTCTTTAATATATCACTTTTAGGAAATGCTTCCTTTTGCACTGCACAACTTTTGACTCTGACCCTGTAGCCCTTCAGGAGATGCTTCTTTGACTTAAACTTGACTCCCGCATAAATGGTGCCCGCAGAGCTGACACCTTCCAGTTGAGGGTTCATGATGCAGAATCCCTAAATTCATGAAAGGCTGTGGTGTGTTTGCTAATCCTTGCCCATGTCAAGGCACGTCACTCGCACTACATCCCAAGCTACCCAGGTAAGACACGGATGCGGTGTCTTCTCTTGAAAGGCATTTGCATTGAATCAAACAGATGAAACTAAAATGAGCTTGTCACAGCAGTGGGATGAATGTGCAGTGTTCTGGGTTTCTTGCATGAATCATTTTGTGTGTCTGTTCCTCTTTTGATGAGTTGGCAGTGCCGAAGGAATGAGTTGCACATATTTAAAGCCGGTTTGAGTTCTGCTCTGGGTTTCTGTCAGTGTTACAGTTTGTATGGCAAAATCATTCAAGTGACAGTGGTTTACATGGAGGGTTGGATTTTTTTCTTTCACTCTAATATTTCTCAAATGGCCTGTCCTGGTTGTCATGATATTCACATCATCAGACAAACAGGATTGCGATCTGTTCAATTAATGGTGGCTATGGTCATGAAATGATGGCACAGACATGAAAACTATGATCAGTTGTCTGTGTGATCCTGCCCATGACAAATGTTAAAATATCTCATTTTACAAAAGAAATTAGACTCCATGGAAGGGCAGGAACCAGATCATTAAAGATATTGAAGTGGATTATTAGACATTTTTTGTATTTGTTCACCAGAAGGGAAAATTATTTTAAATCAGCCCTGCAGGCACACAGCCATGATTCTAAGTCATGTTCAAAACCAGATATTGCTATCCTGCCTTTAGAAATTTGTATCAATTAGCTGAGATGAGAATCTGCCTCCCCCCTGCTGCAGCCCGAGGAAAAAAACCATTGCTTTAATACACCTAAAGCAGAACTACTGTCTCTGAGCCTCTGTAGTCATGATGTGTTTATTTTGGGATTCAAGTAGTTTGATTGTCTGTGTACTGCTACAACTTCTAAACAAAAAAAACCCAACCCACTGTGGCTGAAAGCATGCTTAATTTTACATGTGAAAGTGCAGATGGTATTGGGGAGAGAACTGTAGATACTAAATAATGAGAAAATCTCCTTTTTATATCAAAACTAAAAAAAAGAAAAAAAGTCCTAGACCTTTTCTCAGCTGAGTCCTGACCTGGGCGATAAGACAATGGTTGTTTCTATAGACACAACCTATATGACAAAGCTGGAGCTATGAATTGCCCCTGATCCTAGAGGCCTTCCTGCCTAGGCTGCTGAGCCAGTGGTCTCTGCTCCATGTCTGTGTGGGGACATCCTCCTCATCATCTCCACAAAGCCCTCTTGTCCCCCAGCTGTGTCGCAATCAGCTGCTCAGTCTTCCGTCCATCTTACAGTATTAATCAGAAAACCCATGACAGACATGTGCTCCAGTAGACTCATCCCCTTTGCTATTTTAAAAGAGGTCTTTAAAAATTTTCCAGTACCATATTCCTCTGCTGAAGAAGCAGACTAGCTTAGACACAAAGCTCCTACAGAGAAAGATCTTATTTTGATGTCTTAATTTTCCATAGAATATTTTGTCTTGTGAAATATCTTTCTTATTTAAATGGTAGTGCACTGCAGTAATTAAACTAGTTTCCTAGTGGTCCTGAAAGGTGAGTCTGAGGAGTTCGGTGACGAGTTTAAATACCTGAAAGGCAGATGCATGTTCAGCCACTCCTTGTGATTCCCTCCTTGGGCTCCCTGTGCTTTGATACCTCTCTGAAAGTGAAAAAGCAGCAATTCCCTGTTTCACAGGGAGCTGACATTGTACTTGGGAATTCCAGAGAAGTATCACAGACTTGCTGGACTCTTCTAGCAGCAGATACTGGTGCCATCAGCACACAGCCACGGCACTTGGGACGCTCATATATGGGACTGCTGACTCTGTGGGGAGATGCCGGTTTTGCACCCACCACTAGTGGCAGCTGCAATATCTTCCGCTTGCCGTGCAGTTTCCAACTTCTGAAAAGGTGCTGTAGAATATGTACTCACCCCAAAGAGGTCCACTTCTTGGGGTCTGTATTCTACTGAAAGTATGCAGTTTTATTTAAACATTGGGTTCCTGACAGCACAAGTAACTTAGCACACTGCCGCAGAGGTGCATCTTCCCCTGTGCCAGCTGGGAAGCCCCTGATGTCCCTTTGCCCAGAAAAAGCAAAGGGAAGACTCAAAGTTATGCTTTGCTTTGAGACAGCCCTCGGCAAAGCTTTGTACACTCCACATGGTGATGCGCACCCCTTGGTGCTGCAAGGGGAAAGAGCTGGATCAGAAAGTTGGTGGTGATGAGCAGCAGTTCTGGGTGGACTTGGCTGGGCGGACCTGGCTGGGCTGAGCAGCAGCACGGAGTGGGGACAGGCAGAGTGATGGTCTGAAGCACTCCAGAGAGGCAATTTTAGGAAAGGGTTTTGTTCCCTGTTCTCTTTGCAGTGTGGGTGTACAGGCTAAGACACGACATAGCCCTCCAAATGGGGCACTTGCTTTGCAGGAAAAAGATGAATTATGTTCAATAAAAAATATGTGTAAATATGTGCCTCCCTTTAACACTAAGGTAGGCACTTCACTGCTCTGGTCTATTACCTGAAGCACACACAGGCAAGGTTAGACTGTGAAACGTGGCTATACATCACCCCTTTTTTTCAACAGCCATCCTTCTTAACTAATCAATAGTCTAGATTCACATTTCTGTAACCGACTGCTGAGAATCTAATTTAGGCTTATGTATTTCTACGAGCTCAGGAAGCGTTTCAGAGGCTTCTTAGGCATCATCAAGCTGGATTCTTATTTTTTTAAGGAAAGGAGAAAAAATGCCTCTCCGTCTTTTTAAGGAATTTTTTTAATGTTGCAATAGCTACATAGGTTTCCAAGTAATTTCTTTCTCTTGCAGAAGGAGGTGATACCCTAATAATACGTCTAATGCTCAAAGAAACTAGGAGCTGGTCAACCCACTGCTGGGCTTGTAAAGGGTTTGAATATGTGCAAGGAACCTGAAACAAGTGAAGTGAGAGGCCAGAGCTCTGGATGCTGGAGATGCAAATGCTCTTCCTTTGCTTGTGCTCCCATGGCTCTGCTTCCAAGTAAAGCAAGAACACAATGTTCAAAAGCAGAAAAACCCCAAAAACCAAAACCCAAAATATCTTCAGAAGAGGTAGAAGCAGACAGTGGACCCAAACCTGAAAGGAAAACAGCATTGAAAAGGAAAACCTGGCACAGAGCCTTTTTCCAACAGAAGGGTGTCAGAAGCAGTCATCCAGGCTGCCCCTTGCCACCTTGTTTGCTTGACTCTCTTCTGGCCGTGTAGGGCCTGATTTGCAGAACAGCAGTCTGCACAAGGCTGCATTGAGCCCCAGATTGTGTGTCTGATTACTGGAAATGCCAGATCTTCAGGGTATTCACCGTAATCAATCATTTAACTGAGCCCTGCTGTGGTACATGAACTTTTGAGTGGAGCCCAGGGCAGATGTCAGGGTATTTTTTCACGTCCGTGAGTTAATGACTATATCTTCAAGCATAGCAAGCTGCTCAATGGGATTAGTATAAGATTGATGTTTAAAAATAACTTGTGAGTTAAGATTTAAACTCTGCCTCCCTGGCCGTTGGCAGTAAGAGCAGAGGGGTTATTTTTGGAACGGCCTTAGCACGCTGTCTTACTGTGAATGAAGATTTAAAGTGAGGATGTTTAGCTGGCACAAACTTCTAGCAGACCTTACCTTGTCCCCTCACTGACAAAGAAATGGCCGACCCATTTATAACGCGCACAATCTTTGTATTATGCAGGCACCATGCAAACAATTGGCGCAGCTTGAGGAATATCTGTGAGGCAAAATACTGGACTCTGTAGCTCCTTATGTGGAGGCAGCTTCACGTTTCTCTGCAGAATTGCCTCCTGCCAGAGACACCTACATTAGTTTGAGTTGGAGAGGTTTCCAAATTAAACTCAAAGCACACCCGGGGCAAGTCAGAATAACCCAACTAGGGGAAAGTAGCAAAGGCTTTTCCCGTGCAGGCTATGGATGTTACATATACAGACCTGTGCGTTTCACTGGTGTCGAAATCGCGGAGAGAAGATGAGAAATGGTCCCTCATCCCCACTGGGTAACTATGGGTTTGCATTCAAATTCCAACATCTGTATTTAGCATTATTCACTATTCAGCATCTAGATAGTAGCAACAGCGAAGCATGGTCCCGTGTGAATGCAATACATCTGTGTTGGAAATAGGAGAAGGTTTTTAGTGTACGACTCTAAAAACAATTGCTACAAACGGACAGGTAGTGAGCAAGAATGGCATGCAGGTGCCCCGTGATCCTCTAATGTACAGCTGAGATTCTTGTGTGATTACTGCATAGTATCTTTCCCTGTTGCCCAAAACTGGTTACCATATGCCTGTGGTGTATATTGCTTTACTGACACATTTTTTTAGTATTTTAGCATATGCCATTCAAGGATTGCAAAAAGTGCAGCATAAATCTTAAAAATGCCTTTCATCATCACAGCTAGCACAGCTGGCTCACTGCTCAGGTCCCACCCAAGGGTGGGTGCTGGAAATGCTGAGGAGAATAGCACTGGCCTCCCCGTTTGATTAACGGGCTAACATAACAAGTGCCTTAGTGACCTCCAGGTAATCCCAGAGAACAACTTCCCTTACATGGGCAGAGGCTTGCACCACAGTTTTTACCAGTGTTAAGACTTCAGCATGTTCAGACCTTAACATTGCAATTACTTTTTCCTTCAAGTCCCTGCTGTAGGTGAATCCAACAACTTCTGTAAACATGAAAGTGGAGAATTGGGCCAACCTAGAAAACATGAGGGTAATATGTTAATGAAGTCCCTCAGGGAGGAAAAGCTGTAGCTTCTGAGAGTATCAAGAAACTATTGTTTATATGCCAGCTGGAATAGTGCACAGAATCCTGCAGTGAAGTATCTAAGCCTAATTATAAATTGATGATTACTGCCCATGGAGGATGAGAGAATGCACCTACCTAATGCTTGAAAGAAGGAGCCAGGAGCTAATTTTATCATTCATTTTTATATTATGCCAGAACTTAGGTCAAAGCAGAAAAGGTACTCGTGATATTTTGGCACTCTGTATTCCTGGCACTCAGTGCCCAGGACCTGGGCTAAATCCTAAATAGGATTAGGACTCAACAGGGAAGAATAAGAAAGCCATAATAAGAATGTAATAATGCTGTTTGTATTGGCTAATGTAACATCAAGGCTTCCAAATATTTATTAATGAGAAGGAGCCTACTGAACCATTAACCAGTCAGCCTGCCTAGTCCAAGAAAAAGAAACTATAAATAAGGATGTAGGAATCAAATGCAAACATAATTTCTATCTAGCTTTAGGTACCTCTGTCTGACTTACACCTTTGTGTACCTGAATCACGCAGTCTGGGCAATGACTGCTCATACACACAGGGCACTTATGGGCTCTGGTCTCCAGAGATCCTGTCTCTTCCTTAAGGTCTTGTCACCCACAATAGAGCCCTTCAGCATATGAGGGTGCTTATCAGTGTGGGATGAAGAACATAGACATGGAGTCACAGGGCACTCGCAAAAGAAAAAAAAAAAAGGAAGTTAATATGTCGAAACAAATAGAAAAAAAGAAATCCTTTTCTTTTTTAATGTAATCTACCACCCAATACTTCTTTCCTCATCAACAAGTCCTATAAATAATTTCAGCTTTTTCACCTTCAAGTGTAGAAAAAAAGGTGATTAGTAATCTTCTCCTCCAATATTTGAGATACATTCAGTGAGCTCTCTAGAGAAGAGAACTTATTACTTTCTCTTTATGTTTGTTGGTTAATTTATTCCTTAATATAAAATACTTGCCAAGTATTGGGATAGGATGAGCCTGTTTGAATTAAAAGAGATGGCTGAACACCATTTATACAAAAAGGCTCTTGAGAAAGATTTCAATAGATTAGACTGATAAATAGATTCAATATTTCTGAAACTCTCCAAGCTTCCTCTGCAAGAAAATGTGTGTCAAAAATTCCCCAATGCAAGACAGAAAGTCATACTGATAGATGAAGATCACTGCTGGACCAGTAACTCCCATTTCAACATTTTTCTGTAAACTGGACAGCAAAGACAGTGGTGTTACTCTACAGCATTGATTTAGGCTGATTTTGCACTTCTACCAGTGGTTTTATCTAACTCAACTGCATTTATGCCCTCTTCCCTCATCCCACCCCCCCCTTCCACTACAAAACCCTTGTGCTAGCACAGAAGTCGTGCATGGCAAGCTTCTGAGCCTGGGATAAACTCCCTTTCTAATGAAAAAGCAGAAGTATCATAAGAAATTTTTGATTCCCTTATCTTAAGAGGCCTTGTCAGTGTTAGGCAGAACAGAAAATGCAGCTGCTTGGCCTCGTATGCTCTTCTTATATTGCATGACCGGCATGAAATTACATTGCACTCAAGTAAGTTGGAAGAGAGACTGACGAGTCCTCACAAAAATGAGATGAGGGCTTTGTGAGGCAGCTGAAGGAAAAAGAACCACCATCAGATAATAACACATGTGATTGAGTTACTAATCTCCATAAAAATGCAAATATCTATAAAAAGTGCTCTCACACCCCTTCATTTCTTTTAAGAAAACATTTTTGCTAGGGTCAGAGAGACAAGAATTTATGACAAACTATACAAGTACATGACACTAAAAGCAGCTTGGCTGAGCTGCTGTCAGATGGTACAAACTTTTGTCTCCTGAATGCAACCGATGAACTCCATTTGAGCAGATGAGCAAAACATACAATCGATAATGCACAGAAAATAATCAATGAAAGATTGTTAGGTGTATCCATGATTCAAAATCACCTGAGGTCTTCCTTAATATTACTGGACTGAATTGCTTGAGGAGTGATTGGAGCTCAGTGACCTAGATTGGTATCTCTATGAGCATTTCATAGAATCATAGAATCATAGAATCACTTCATTACAAAAAACCAAAGGCCACACAGCAGGAATGATAAGATGAAGTAGTGCACAGCTGGGTACATGGGTTTTGAGCCCCACAGCCCTTTCTGTCCTTTCAGCTAAGATATTCAGGTCAGACATCTACCTATTGCACTCCATACATAACTTATATGTGACACGGTGTATTTTTTCCTAAAGCCTGATCACTTCCCCTAAGCAGAAAGAGGGACCCTTCCTTTCTTGTGGAAGTCCCAAATCTATGGTTTCCAACCAGGTGCTCCAGGGGCTGCTTCCAAAGTGACCAAGAAAAAGCAAACTCATATCCTGCATGTGCCGAGCTCCTGAGGTATCTGAAAAAATAGGGTTGAATTCTCTGCTCTGTGCTATTCCTGGGCAATCCCTGCAAGTTGCCACAATTCACTCTTTCTATTTCAGTGATGGTGGGTTTGCCTATCTCAGGTAGAACTTTTTTTTTTTTCCTCTCAAAGGACACAAACTCAGTTTTAGTTCTCTCTTCTCTCTCTGAAGATCAGTGAAAGTGAATTTGTGAACTTAAATTATTCAACGTTTTGGGAAAGCAGGCAGCTATTTGTATGTTGTCTGCCGACTCCAGCATATTAAGTGGCTAATTTCAGAAGCCTTGTGCGCTAAGCAACGTTTGCTGTCAAAACATCACATCTGATTTTCTTGTAGGAAGTTTGTGGCACACCGTGCGGAAGCAGCGGTTGTTCCTACATTTCTTCCAATGTGCTAAATGACAGTAATGGATGCAGAGCCTAAAGCAGTCAACTTTCCAAAGGTGAGGTACTTTGCAATCTGTCACTGGTGACAAAACCAATTTCAAGTAGGAACAGAAACACTGTAGAAAGGGACAGGAGAGACCTCTGCAGTTTGTTAATTGAATAATGGCAAATTTGTGGCAGTTGTTATGGCACGTATGTTTTACACTTTAGCAGCAATTACCTGCAAGACTTGAGGAGGTTAAACAACAGTGACACGAGAGAGCTGCTGTGAGCCCCAGGCCCGCACCAGGTGGCGAGGGGCTGCTGTGCAGCCCTTCGGCACAGAGCTGAGTACAAGATTGGGGCTTATTATCGTGCTGTAGTAACATAGTGCCATATCCAAGCTAGTGCTATAAAGCAAGGCAGCTCTGGTCACTGCTTGGGGATGCAGCTTCTCCACACTAGTGTACCCGTCTTCTGCTCAGGACCTGGCTCTACATGTGGGTAGGGACTGCTGACGCTTGAGTGGCCATTGTGAGTAGATCAGTCAGTGTGTAAAAGCCTTTAAGTACCCTGCCTTGCCACAAAATACAGAGTCGATACCTGCATTCCATCCTTACGGACAAGGATCCTAAAACAAAACCTCCACCAGTCAGCATAGGAATCTGGGAGCCAGCACGAAAAAAAGATGAGGAAGTTTGCATCCAAAAGCCCTTTGCTCATTGGCATGTAATTGCCCAAATGAAGGCTGGAGAAATTTCTTTGAGATAAGACACAGAGCTCACAGTCTCCTCTGCAGGTTGTTTTCATCTGGCTTTAAATTACTGAATGTGTTTGCTGCTTTCTTTCACAGTGTGGGATAAATTGCCAGGTAACAGCCGAGCTTGTTACAGCCCTGCGAGCAGGGATCTGGTCTGGTATCTGTCAGCCTAAAACAATTTCAAGTATCAGCTGCACAGGTAGAATCACAGAATCACAGCATGGTCTGGGTTGGAAGGGACCCCAAGGATCCAACCCCCCTGCCACAGGCAGGGCCACCAACCTCCAGGCCTGCATCTAGACAAGGTTGCCCAGGGCCCCATCCAACCTGGCCTTGGACACCTCCAGGGCTGGAGAATCACATTCAACATTTTTCAGTCTCGTGGGTGTTTTGTCACAGGCAAGAAAGGGCAGCGCAAGAACATGGCTCCAAAACAAGCACAGGTCTGCAGTCCCATGCTGAGGGAGGTCAGCATGGAGGGACAATCCCTGCTTCTCAGATGAGTTCACAGGTGAGCAGTCACTGGGAGGGAAACCACTCATGGGAACTGGGACCACTTTAAAGCACCCAAGGCTTCACTTTGATTGAGCCATGGAATTCAGAGATTTCGCTGAAAATTGACCCACACACATGTATGAACTTCTGTGTCAGCAGGCTATGAACCAAGGAAATGTCGTGGGTGGTGCCCTGTCTGTCTTCTGGCATATTAGCTGGTGCTCTCAAGGGGAAGAAGGGATTAAGGAAATCGGTACCCAACAGTGAACCATCTGCCTGCAGCCCCCTAAGTGACCTGCTGAGCCTGGGATGAAAATCTGTGCTCCGCTGCAAAGTGGAGACTGGTGAATGTAGACAATACACTCCTGGAAGAAGAAGCCAGGAGGTTTCTCACTTTTTTGGCTGTCTAGATTCATTAGGGCAGTTCTACCTCTGCTGTTCTGTCTATTGCTCTGTATTCAAGTGTAAACAAGTTACACTGACTTTGTAAACATGCCTTGGAATACTTCCCATGTGCTGAGTATTCTCAATGTCTCTTGTAATTTCAGAAAATTAGTAAAAACATAATTTATTTCAGATTTTTGAAGGATTTCTGATTAATCTTGGGGAGGGTGAGAAGGGGACAGACACTGCATATATTAACATGCCTTCCATATTTCAGAAATCCTGCATCTCAAGCTGTACCATTGCTTGATTTCTGCCTTTTTTTTTTTTTTTATTTCAGTTTACAGGCTCTAAACATTCTATTTTCCACATAATGTGAGACAAAGATAAAATAATCTAAAAATCATTAATAAAAAAAATCATTAGACTGAAAGGAGCTAAAGGGTATTTTAAGTCACCAACTGAAAGTGAGATTTATTGGACCACTTTTTAAACAGATGGCTGCGTTATCACCACGTGTCTCAGCTAAGACCATTTAAATCGCTATCTAAATTTGGAGGGGCAAAGAGTTAAACATGACACAAAACAGAAGAGGAAACAGCGACCGCTCTAAACACTTGGAGGGAAAGATCAAATCTTTTGGATGGATGCAGCCTTTTCACAGGCAGACATAAAACCTCCATGACTAAAAGGACAAAATACTAATTGCTTCCTTGAAATTAGAGAAAAATCCAGATTCCCTTTACTATTTTGTACCCACCAGAACATTATTTCGCAGCCTGCACAACAGATGATACCCATCATCTGTTTACATTATGCTCAACTATTGGTATGTCAAATAGATTAGTACATTATTGATTTATAAAAGCCTTTTTGCAAGAGATCACATAACTACTGATTTTTACAAGGATTTTTACATCCCCTGTAGATGCAGAAAATGTTCTCTTGCCTTTTGTTTTGTGACCGAAGCCCAATGACAACATCTAACAGGGATTAGCACACCACCTTTCCCTGCCTCTGCTAAGCACTAGGTCTGCACAGGAGAAGCCCCACATGTGTACTAAGCTCTATTAAACCCTTATCTACTTGAAATAATATTTAGTCTAGTTCCTGGATGATGAACTGATACCTCAGTTACGTGGATTCATCTGCAACTGCCGCTTTCGCTTAGATCACAGTCTGATACTTTGGTTTTCTTGGCTCCATTATTGGCCAACGTTGCCTGGATATTTGGAGCTTAATATTTTTATTCTAATAGAAAACATTTGGTACTAGTCTTGTCATCTTTCTAAATTGTTTTCCTCCCAGACATTACTGTCATGCTGGAAGTCAGTGTCAGTTCCCACTTGGAGACCGACATCCCTCCTGTGATTTCCACACAGCTTATTATCCAATTTTCTCTTTCATTTTGAGGTAGTATTTGGGGCATCATTTTTACAGATTCCCTTCACTTAGCCCCCGAGCCCTTTATTTCTTTTCAAGTCAGCTTTCAGCTGCTGCTACAGTCTTATTGGACTTTGTCATCCCTTGGGAAGAGAACCAGTGTCTGAGCTTATTCTGCAGATGACTCCTGTGAGCCTGCAAGGTAGACCTGACTGAGGAGTATGAGGTGGCTGGGGGAAATGGGAGCAATCGTGGCAGAGGAAAAGATGAAGAATAAACCTATGAACAATATAGGGCAGAGTTTACAACTGTACTGGTTTTAATCAGCACAAAGCCCTCCCAAATTTAGTGGATAAATACTGTCAAGCAGGTGCAGGAATTCTTTCCTTGGTTTGTTTGTTGGTTTTTTTTTTTTTTCAAATGGAAAAAAAATAGCAGAAAATGCTTAAAATCCTTGCTTGGCAGGAGGCTGACATTCATATTAGATATTGACTGGTGTCCTATCTAACTGGTTTCAGCCATTAGGGGCAATTAGACAACTTTCCCAGTGGCAACAGAGTCTACTCAGAAGCAGCAGGAACTCCATCTCCTTGACCTTTAAAGGTCACAAGGGACAGTCCAGCATCAATGGGAAAATGGTCCATGCCATTCCATTGCAGCACGGATCGCAGTGTCCTGCTGAGAGCTGGAGGTGCTGCTTTCACCTGCCTCTGTTCTCCACTTAGAGGGTGGAGGGTCACTGAGAGCATGACGTGACTGCCGCAGGTGTTAGCAGCCATCTGGTGAAAACCCCTGAAAGACTTTTTACAGTCAGGGTGATAGAGAGGGTATCAGGGATTCTTTTATTAAAAAATCTTTAATGGATACTCGTTGTTTTCTGTGGAAAAAACCAAGCAAATAAACAATAAAACTCCCCCTCCTCCCTCCCCCNAACAGCATCAGCATTACTAAGTGATCAGTCCTCTCACAGGTTGCTTACCTGAAATGTATCCTGTTTGTCCGAGTGGCTCAATGAAAGATAGAAAACTCAGCCTTGTGATTAAAATAAGAATACGAAGAAAGGTAACATTGCAGTAATTTTTAGGAAGAGAATCTTATCCAAATTTAAGCTACAATAGAGAAAAAAAGTCCTGTCTTACCGAGAAACTTTCCTATTCTGAAGTAAAGGCCAAGTACCTGCAGTAACACAAGCTTGATGGAGTCCTGAAAAATTTTTCCTAACTCACGTGTGTGTACTTTACAAGGAAAATATTAAACCTTCACTTCAAAGGTTCTTAGAGAGCTAGGGGTTTTACACAGAGACTGGTTACAAAGCAAAGGAAGAATTGGATTCATTAAAGGATGCACATCATTTTTCAAATTTGTTTTTAATCTCAGCGAATCCGTGGGTTTATATATAGTGTTTATATAGTGCTTACAGCTAGAGACCAGCATTAGCATCTCCAACCTGTGCAGATCATGGCTGCTCTACGTTGTGCAGCTTTTTTTTCTTACAGAACACTGATGTGTCTCAGTATGCAACCGAACCGTAACCTGTGAAGACCTGTAATGCTACTGAAAGCACAGGTTCTTTAACATAATATTCACCCTCTACGTAAAAAATTCAAGTGATGGCATATTCAGACTTATTCTGAAAATCTGAGTCAGAGGTTAACCCTTCTTTTTAAAATATGTCATTTTCAAAGTGTTTAACTCTTATTTCTGTATGGGAACATACCCCCAAAATTAAGTTTCTTCTTCTTGAATGGATAACTATTTTGACTGTGATCTAGTCACCCTTTAAACAAAGTATTTTAAATATGGAAACCTGACTAATGCAGATAAGCTACATGCATACATTGGAATCTTATAAGTCTCTTTTTTTTCCTAGTAGTTATTGTATAATAACTATCTTGCCATTTAGGAAAATCGAGGCACATGGAAGTAACAATATTTGGCAAAGGATGCATGGTAAGTGACTGTCTGTAGAAATACACATTGTCACACATTCATCATCCTTCTTCACAAATGCTAAGCTCTATCCTTGCTTATTTGCTCTTTATTTCACCTCGATTCAAACAAAAATATCAGGCAGTTTATTAAAATAGGTCAAATATTTGTGACGATTCACAGCAATATTTCTGTAAATGATGTGAAGGCAGATATGCATCAGAAAGTACCAAACTGACCATACTACAACTGGGAGCTTAAGGCTAAAACCACCTAAAGGTTAAAGCAGTGCTCAGCTCTGCAAAGCTGTGATGAGCCGTTCACAATGCCAGACTCTCTAACGAGCAATCTGCTATTCCTGCATTATTTATTTCTGTATTGTTCTGGTATTTCCAGAGAGCACAGGAGGAAAAAAAAGTCTCCTAATACTCAAGTGAAGCTGTGGCTGGGGATGACACCTGTGACACAGTCCTGTAATTATTCTGAGGGATTTCACTACATCCCTGCGCAATATGGGCTAGTCCAGAGGTTCCCTTTGCCATGGGCTTGGGAGTCATGAGAGGGGTCAGACTAGGGGGTCGAGTTGTGCTATGCTTGATAATGTTTATCTTAAGTCTAAATGTTAGTCCTGCTGATTGGTCATGAGCCTATCCATAAGGCACATCCATTTTAAAGGCTGCCCAGATGGGTTTTGGAGTCTCCTTCTCTGGAGATATTCAAGACCTGTCTGGACGCCTACATGTGCAACCTGATCTAGGGAACCTGCTTTGGCAGGGTGGTTAGACTTGATCTCTCGAGGTTCCTTCTAACCCCTATAAGTCCGTGATTCTGTGATAAGCACACAGGTTGTGTCAGAGTAAAACTAAGACAACAATTTATGGTTTCAGAAATACATTGGGTCGTAATTTTACTGTCTCCTGGGCAAGATATGGCATTATGTACAGAAATCACAGTTGCCCTTTGATGTACGAATCCATCTACCATCCTACATTTATTTCCATTTCTACCGCTCCCTCAATTAGGGTGTTTTGCCACACTCACCTCTCTGTTCATTTTGATACAACAGTGCGTTGCACAACCCCCTCCTGAAATGAGCCTGAAATGTTGAAGGGTTTGCTTGCAGCTTACCAGCACCTAGAGAGCTGCCACTGGCCCTTCCCAGGCTCCTCATGGTGCTAAAAGGAAGAGTGGGATTTGTGGAACAACTTTTACTTGAGTAATGACACCAGCCGGTACTCGCCAAAAGCCCGAGGTGGGAGCGGTACGAGTGTGACTGCATGTGGGCACGCTGGCGCGAGCGGTGAGCACAGATAAAGAGCAACATGAAAGATTTTTACATCCCCTGTAGATGCAGAAAATGTTCTCTTGCCTTTTGTTTTGTGACCGAAGCCCAATGACAACATCTAACAGGGATTAGCACACCACCTTGGTTGGTATGGTTGGACTCAATGATCTTAATGGTCTTTTCCAACCTGATCATTCTGTGATTCTGTGAAGTAAAATGCAGATAATGGAAGATCATTTACAGCAAGAAGTCATAAGGTATACTTTGAAATTGCTGCCGTTCAGTGGCAGTGGATGGTAGATGCTGCCAAGAACTACATCTGGTGTCAGCTGTGGACTTGAATTTGAGCGCAGAGACTGGTAACCTTGGAAGAAAGGGACTGTACTTCTCTGTTCACAGATCAGTTTCTTGTGTCAGACTTAGGGTCAGCCACTCAGTAAAAAGAGAAAGTGTACCCAACGTCCCACTCACTTGCAGAACTCTAGCCAAAATTCAGAAGCAGCAATGGCATTGGGACATGACAGTAGCAAAGAGACTTTTCAGAGACTTATTGTGGTGTTTCACACGTCAGTTACCATTTAGCCAGCCGAGAGCAGCCACTGACAGTTCTCTCACAGCATGCCAGACAAATGTAATACAGAAACTGAAAGCAGCAAGCATCTTAAATGAAAGTCAAAGACCATTAACTCGTTAAATCAGATTAAGTCTGCACAGGATTGTCAGGATAAATTGTGTGTATCAAGGACATAATTAAGGTATTTGTAAAAAGGGCAGGAGGAATTAACACAAGGACACATGCCCTTTTCCCCATTTTACCCAGGTCCTCCTAAACAAGGGAACAGCTTTAGGTAAAGCAAAGTGAATGTGTGTAAGGGGTCAGGATCTACAAAATGTGTGTTGGACTTGAAACCAGTGCAGCTTTTTTCATACCAATTAATTAGCACCACTCCTTCTCCTGATCTGACACGCTCAAGGCCACTTTGTCAAGCCTGATTCTGTCCATTCCACAACTTATGGAAACATTTTTGTTGTAATGCTTCAAAAAATGCTCTTTTGTTAAGAGAACATATTTGCTCTTTAAATAGCTGAGTCTGTACTCTGAATGCAGTCATAACTGTGTCCCCCAGCAGCAACAAAAATACAACTCCAGTTTCAAAACAGACACTGATGTTGGCTTTGGTTCAGAGGACAAGAATGCTGAGTGAAATTTGTGGCCATTATAAAAACAAATACAGCTCGCTCCAGCAAAATACTGATTAGAAGCATCTTTGTGCTAGATGAAGCTCAATTTTTCCTCTAGATTCTGTGGCAAACTCTTTCTGTGAAACTACGGAGACTTTAAACCTATTTTGTTGCTTGCTGTTCATTTTTGAAGCAATAAGGTCAACCTTAATCTGATTCCTCATGATCACTTATATACTGCAGATAAATTTTTCCTAAGTACTTGTTCTTCTTTACTCACAAAAGCGTATCCATGCTATTTATACATTTTCTCTTAAAATAGTCTAATTCTACACTGATAAATTGCTATTTCAAATTTCTGTTAGAACCAGGAACAGCAGCCATTCTGTATTGCTGATATTAACATTCTTGATTTCACTTTGTAGGGATCTGAGTGACTCAGCATCACATCCCTCATGATTAGGAACCGTTTTGTAATTTCACTTTAGGATATATCAATAAAATTTTATCTTTCCCTTAATGTCCCCTTCTGAGATGAGCTTGCCATAAAACACATTCATGTGCTGCTGATTTAGCCATAGTTCTCTTGCTGAAGTTTTTTGATTGCTCAAGACACTTATCATTAATGTAAACCCCATCAACTCTTCCTCCCACCTCAGCTAAGAATCTGACTAAAAAGCAAGGACTGGAATCAAATCCCATCAACTATTCCTCCCACCTCAGCCAAGACTATGACTGGAAAGCAGACTGGAATCAATTTCTAATTTAGGAAGAAAATAACTGCTTGGGGAAGAAAATTACTTAAGAGAGGGAAAAAAAATCCAAATGGCAACAGCCATTGCAATTACTGTGTGAAATTAAGAAATTTACAAATGCAAGAAGTACAAAGTGTAGCTTGTTTAAGATGGTCAGATGTTCCAGTTCAAAAACACTGGGGTTGCTCCTTCTGAATTTTTATACTGATCTAATCAAAGCTGATGCAGAGGTATGGCTACACCTGCCCCCTTCTCTTCCTGTATCCTCAGCACCTGATAAAGTATTTCTATCCCATTTCCTCTTGACAGTCAGATATTGCTTCTTTCTCTGTTTCACGGTGCAGTTAAGTGGCAGTACACCTTCAGCATCCTGTAACTTATCTCCAGAGAGCCTGGGTCCAAGAGAAAATAGGAAAGGGGAAGCAAAGAGGTGCTAGTAGGTGGTGAGTAATGCCAAGATAAAGCATGGTCAGCACAAATTAAAAGAAACCAATGCAAATATACAGCAGGGTGAATTAGGATGGATATGGGAGCTTAGCAGAACACAGATAAAGGTCTGAACTTTAGCCCTTGCTCCCAGGGACTGCTACATAAGTCTCAATCACTCTATAATGACAAACAACAACTCTTATTGACAGCAATCTATTTCAGGTAAAGAAGGCCATGCAAAGGGGAAGCTTTGGCTTTGAATCTTCCTGGGCAGAAAAAAGCACTATGCTGGGATGCCCATACTTTAAGCAAGTACTCTAACACTGGCCTCTAGAAGAAGACAGAACGTGTCGCGACTTTTGAGAGCGGTTATACAAATTAAGGAAAGCCAAACCTGAACTCTTCCAACTACTTCTTAAGTTTTCAGAGGAGAAAGAGAAGACACACCTGGTTTTGATCATCCTGGCAGGGCCCATGCTCTGAGCTGCTCCACCCTATCAAATCTGAGGTGCTTTCTGGATATACTGAGGACCTTCTGTTACTCTGGGAACTTTAAAGTTTATTATTAAAGGAAATACACTGACTTCAGTGAACAACTGGGTTGAGATTTTCAGGATTTAATTTAGTTTTAGGTGTCTGCAATCTCCTAAATAATTTCTTCTACATTTCAATTCATGACCATATAAGAAATTTACTTTAAATTCTTTGGATCTTTGGTGTAACCAAGATTGCAATTGTTCCTACACTTGTTTGGGCTTTAGACTGGCAGCTTTCCATGCATTCAGATGCCAATGGGCCAGGCAGAGCTTTACTGATTTTTTTTTTTTTTTACTGATGAGCCAGTTTTCAGAACAGGCACGATATAGCATGTATATTGATGGCAAATAACAGAAATATAGATCTGGTTTCACTTTGAAGAAGGTCTAAGGTTAAAAATAGCAAAGTTTGCTTTGTATAGCAGATCAAGAATTAAATTCAAGCTCTTTTCTGCATGCTTTCTAACAGCAATAACACATAGAAGATTCAGTCATTGGCTCATATATCAAGATACATCAAATCAGTTGTTCACGCATTTCACAAGACAGCCTTAAAATAGAACTCTGATTCTGATTTATTCAGAAAAAATATTTTAAAAAAAGAGATTAAAAATCCTATTTGTAAACCATATTAGAAGTATTTGTAGGGCCAAGCAGAACACTCAGCATTTTGTTATAAAATAAAGCTAGAATGTAAAGGAAGATAAGCAAAACATTTACACTTCATTTTTATTTAGCATTGTCTTTAATACAGTATTTGCCCAATGAGTTAAACTGTATTACAATATTAGAGAAAGCACGTGGGTTTTTCTGTCTTGCACAAGATTACTCAAAGATTAGCAACTGTAATTCAAGGGTCAAAATTTCTCCTGACTCTTGTACTCTTCATACAGAAGCTGGTTTAAAACACTGCTTTGTTTGAGAGCTTTTAGACTGGATACATCTTCACTAACAACAGGGACATCTTCACTTTGATCTTCAGTTATCAGATCTTCACTGTCTGACAGTGTACACAGGAGTGTATCATTTTCATAGGTAGGAAAATAATACCTGAAAGCAAGAAGACAAAATTACCAGATAGTCACATATTTTCTTTAAAAGAGGTTGAGCATATTTTATTAGATTAGATTTTAAAAAAGGAAAAATGAGAAAGTCTGGTTGTCTGGAACGCCAGTAAACACACATCCAAAAGATCAATCGGCATATACATCTTAGAAGAGTCACGCTGAAGAGCTGACAACAGACAAGTCCCTCCCCCTATTGCTTCACATGTGTGCTGTCACAGCTGAGATCACACATCCAGGTTTACCTCGCAACAAATGCTGAGCTGTTTGAGTTACAAGACCCCAGGTGCTTTACCAGCAATGACATCACCCCCAGACCTGTTCAGCCTACTTATAATCTGAATTAGTGTTATGTTATGTTTTCTATTTGCTATGGAGAAATCTAAGGGCAAGCCAGCTTCTTTTGATGCCTGAAGTTAGTCAGACGTTATGGATCTATTTGTATTAGACATGCAGAACTGGTTTGGTGGGGTTCTAGAACTGTATATCCAGAGTGTATCTTTACTAGCAATGAAGTATGTGCCAGATGCTCATCCCAGGCATGACATGCATCTGTGTAGAGAGCTAAAAATGTCATGCTGGAAGAATTTTGTGGCCACAAGCATGGCATTTGAGATGTCACTCTGGTGCACATATTCAGCGTTGGCTCCACCAGGAGGGAAAGCGCTCTGAGTGCACCACATATGCCTTTCACTGCCCACCGGAAGAAATGTGTGCCCTTACTGTGGTTGATCCCATGTAGACTTAGGGGGCAGGAATGTAATGTGTTCGGTCTCTTCCATATGACTTATCAGTCCTCCCTTGGACTGAAATTTCTCGTAGCAGTTGTAACAACGACAATGATGGATTTCTCTTCTGATGAAGTTCACTAGCTTTACTTGCTGATAAAAGTTCAGACCTGCAAGAGATAGTAGTGTGCAAGTGCTTGACGAATGCAAGATTTAATTTACAAATGCTTTATTGGATTAAGCATAAAGATTGATAAGGGTTTATCGAAGACCAGCCCTGCCTGAACTTCAGAAATCAACTGAACAAATGCTTTATTTCCCAGCTGCAGGGGAACTAGCCCTTTTTTAAATGTAATTCACAAATTCACAGAACTGTAGGGGTTGGAAGGTACCTCCAGAGATTGAATCCACCCCCCCGCCAAAGCAGGTTACCTAAAGCAGGTCGCACAAGTCGGCGTCCAGACGGGTCTTGAATGTCTCCAGAGGAGACTCTACAACCCCCCTGGCAGCCTGTTCCAGTGCTCTGTCACCCTCACCATGAAGAAGTTCTTTCGCACATCCTTGTGGAACCTCCTGTGGTCCAACTTGTGGCCATTGCCCCTTGTCCTGTCCCCACAGGCCACTGAAAAGAGGTTGGCCATCTCCCTTTGTCTCCCACACTTCAAATATTAATAAACATTAATAATGTTTATTAATTGTTTATTTAATAATTTAATAAACATTTAATAAACATTAATAATGTTTATTAAATGTTTATTTAATAATGCTTGTTAAAATTAAATAATCCTTGCAAACACCTTGCTTCCTCTCAGTGTATAGAAGGAAAAAAATGTTGCCCAAACACAGCTTACAGAACAGCGTTCTATGTTGCAGGCAAGTCTTACTAGCTATTAGTATTGTTCTTGTTGTTATTATTTTTGTTATTGTTGATTATGTAGTTTTTATTATTGTTATTGTTGCTATTATTATTACTATGTATTATTCAGACCCATGACCCATAAAGTGGATATTTGTCGAAGGCACTCTGCAAAACAATCCAATGGTTTTGAAAAAAAGAGCACAGGTCTTTGGCACGAACAACAGTTCTGGAAAAATAAAGCATTCTTAGTGTTCTTTTGTAAGCTGGCAGAAACAGTTTCCATAACGGCAATTTTAAATGTCTGAACAAAAATCAAATAGATACAGTTGTTTTACGGTATTCTTATGATGTGGTTTTCTCCACACTAGTGTCAAATGCTGAAGATTACAGCATCTCTTACTCACCATGCTCTGACTTTATTTTAGGAAAGTCAAATCCATGTGATTTCTGGAGGAAGAGAAAAAAGAAAAAAAGGAAAGAATAAAATATTTCAGCTATTTCTACTGTCCACAGTTAAAAACAGCTCAGCTTTTCACTGGCTGACACAGATATATGCACCTAGACATGGAAACACTAATACAAGACACAAACGCCCAAAAGTTTTGTTTCATCAGAAATTTTCATATTCTGTTAAGCTGCAACAGTACTGTTAAATAGTTTATTAAAACTGAAACACAGATGCTAAGCATCAAATGTATTAAACCATCAGATCATTATAATAAAGATGCTACCTCGTTAGTGCCCGCACCAGTCTGTACACTTCCAAGTAACAGATAGTCATACTCTCAATGCAAAACTTGACTCCACTGCGTATTTTAGAGAACAGATGCCGGAGATACACTCAGTACTTCAGAGTTCTGTGCTAAAAAGGGCATTCTACTGCAGCAGCTGACTTGATCTTAACAAAGAATCCTACTTTGTATATCCAAATGAATGAAAGTAGTGGTGCTTAAAACAAGTCCTACCTGCATGTGAAGATACAGTTTTTCTGTGGTGTCCGCTTGTTGTTCACAGAACAGGCAAACTGCACACACAGGATGCTCTTCCCAGTCAGACCAGTCTCTTGTGATTAATAATCAGAAAGATTAATTTAATTGTGGAAAAGAGACATTTTCTGAAAGGGCACTTCAGATTCTGTACTCCCAGCACCAGAACTAATTCTAGAGAAATGGAATACTTTCAAGTGGTGGAAAAGACAGTGGATTTATAGCTGGATATAGCATTAGAATCTGGTTTACAGTCTAAAACATTAGAAATTTAAGAATAACTGAGCAGCTACTGTTGAGTAAGTCCCGTGCAAGACAGGCAGCAGGTCCTAATTCAATTTGTCTGCATTAAGTAACAGAATCTTAACTTCAGTTTCTATTCAGTTTGGCAAGTCATCAGATACTGTGTTCAGTGTTTATAAGGTCTTTTAAACTCTCTCATACCTTTTCAATCTTTCAATACACAAAGCCCAAGACTTCACCATCAGGCAGAGTTCACTGTGAGTGTTACTCATTTATCAAATATTATTATTTCTGAAAGACACATGCTACACCTAGACATTAACACAGAGAATAAACACTTTACCAACACATCTATTTAGGCCCATAATACTGCTGAGAGATAGAAGTTTTATTACAACCAGATACAGCCAAGTAAAATAAAGCTCAAGTCACCAACAGAACTAGGAAGGTCAGGGAGACACAAATTACTCCCTGCTTATTCAATTCTCCACAGCCAAGGAAGCCACCTCCAGAGTGATCTGAAGACCTGGACCACAGACAACCAGAGAGGAGAGGCAGCACTCCTGACAACTTTCATTCAAAATCCTGTTTTATCTCTAGTTCTTACCTTTTTATCAGCCTTTTTCATATAAATGCTGACATTTTTTATGCTTGCCCTTGATTTTTAAATTTGAACAAAACCAATTCAACCATTTTTTACTACAAAGGTAAAAAATGTTTTGCCTACATCATTACAAACCCAAAAGGCTTTTGTTTGAAACAAAAAATTAGCTTGTGTTGAAATATGAAATTTATAGCCCTTGTTCTGGAGAAGCGTCTTTGATGAGAACAATTTGGAGTTGATTTGACTGGCTTAAATGAATTTTAGCTGTGTACTAATTATGCACAGCATTTTTCCTTAACTACTTTCAACAATAATAGTCTTTCAAGTCTTTACAATGGGAACATAAGTAACTCTTACTCTTCTGGGTTATCTAGTAATTCCCGGTCATCCTCTGACTGCACTTCTTCCCAGGACTTTCCAAATTCCTGGGGAGAAAAAAGAAAAGAAGCAAATTCCTGATTTGCATCATATTTTCTATATCAGCCAAATGAACACCTGGGAAGTCACAATCAACATCTTATTTCTCTGAGTTAAAGGCAGTTGTACAACACTAGTAATAATTTTTAAAATAACAATTTGGTTTGTCTTCTAATGGGGCACTCTCTGTGTCTGGGAAGAAGATGATTTGTCACAGAGCCCTTAAGCAGTGCATCTGGAGGAAGCAGAGTGTTGCAACACTACTAAGATATCCCCAAGGTGGGTGTATTATCATTGTCTCGAGTTTGCCATCACACTTCTTGATCCAATCTGCCTACCTTGCTTCTCATGCAGCATACGCTGCCTAAACAATGCAGCTAACACACCTGAGACTTTGGTTGGCATAGCTACACCAGACAGTGCTTGTTCCTTGAACAAGGTTATGTCAGTAAAAACACACCGCGTAAACCCAGCTGGAGTACTCCAGGCAGGCAACATGAGCCAGGGCAGAGATCTCTGCGCTACACTCCAGTTTCCCTTCCATTCTCTTCTCAGATGTGAATGTAAGCACATCTATTCATGGTCTTCTGGTCCCCCTTTTACTTTTTGTGTTGCTTATTTATATCTTAAAGACCTTCATCTCAGAGTATATCACAATGCATTTGTGCAGCGTTCAGCACAATGGCAAGCGCTCTCAGCATGACTGCGACATAAATAACAGGCAATAAAAAGCTGAAGCGCTCTACTGAAATACCAGCAGTGATCTTTAGCTAGTGTTTTTCTTTCCTCTGATCCCCCTGCCTTTAAAAATAAACCACAGGAAACTAACCAGTAATCAAAATAGAATTTCTGAACTCGTCTTCTGACAGTTGTGAAGGATTCACAAAATCAGAGTAGATGATCTTGTCTCCATTAAAAAAGGCAGCTAATAAAAAGATCATTCTTTTGTTTATTTCTTTCCAATATTACTTCTGATAAATATATTTAATAACATCCTTAGTAACAAGTGTTATTACTGCCTTCATGGTTGTTTGGAAAAAAGAAGGAAAAGATATCCATCATTTAACAATTTAATGAGAATTTTCAAAGCTGTTAGTGTCTATCAGGTAAATGATAAACAAATGTCTCTAGACAGCTCTAAACATAATGTCATCATATATTACAGAATGAAAATTCAGTAATTAATTCAGTGATGCTACATGGTGGTGTGTAAACTCTCTGAGTTACAGGAGAGACTCGTTAATGTCACCATTACTGTGAGATAATGTGAAGCCATTAACACCTCTTACCACATGTTCACCCAGCTGCACACTGGTTTCCTATGGCTGCTAATGTTTACACCTTAATGAGGGGATAGCGGCTCACAACCACTGCAAAACGATGAATGCTCACAATTTTTCCCCTTACCAGCTTGAAGTATCTGTGCACGAAAAAGGATGTTCAAATGGGCAGCCAGTATTAAGCTTCACCTTTTAATTAAAGGTGAAAAAGGAAAACCATTCACAAGCTTTGTTATGGTTGCTGTTTCCTTGTGGTGTTTTTGTGAAGAAAGCAGAGAAGGATCTGGTAAGAGGTCTGTTTCCCTCATCTATTTATATTCAGAGGAGAAAAAAAGAGAGGAAAAAGGAAAAAGCTAATCAGGTCTTCTACCACTAGAAGATCACACAGTGAAAGGATAAGTAGGGACACTGTGATGAAAGTGCTGAGAGACCAAAGAACACTTGGATGGGAAAGAGCTCTTTGAAACATTCTTTAAGGTTTTATTTTGTTGCTGTTGTTTGGGGTTTTTTTTTTAGTTTTTCGATTTTTTAAAAAAACACTTTTTCAATTCTACAGCTTGATGAGCATCTGGGACCAAGCAACTTTTGGCTGGCAACTCTTGCTCTTTCAATCAGGATGCAAAAGCTCCCAGTAAACACCTCCAGAGACTCCCAATAAATTCTTACCAGTGGAATAACTAGAATTGACATTAATAGTTCAAACAATAGAAAACTCATAATCAAAAATCCTGCAGGCCTTTCTGAATATCCATTAGAAGCCAACTTTTTTTTTTTTTTCAAATGCTTCCTGTGTGCCTTGCAGAGAGGAAGATCCTATAGAAGTGAGGAGAGCAAGCAAACATGTGTGGTTTAATTTCCTTGTCCAAAATGAAGTCTAAAAGCGCAGAGATTAACTGACTCTCAGATAATTTATCTTATCAACTTGAGCACAGTTTTAATAGTTCTACAGGGAGAAGGTCTATGTGCTTCACTGAGGCAACATACCCCAACTTGAGAAGTGCTGAGATGGGAGAAACTAGAACAGCAGCTGGTATCTCAAGCACTTTTCCCAAAAGAGTTACTGATCTACATGCAAATGTAGTTCCAGGCCTGTGGAGCTCGGAAACTCCAAACAGATGCTGCTTTCCCCTGCAAATTTCCTCTCACCCTTCTTCTCACCTGCTTTACTGTGATTACCTGAATTGTTTTATATTGCTGAAGAACTCAGAGATGCTCTATCACTTAGAAGATATGGTATTACCTCAATATTAGTTAACAGGCATTGGATGAATTTTAATATGAAGTGTTCCCCCACTTGGGGGACTGTATTAAGTCCTATCATCAACTATCATTGAACTATCATCAGCTAATGAAGGGTTTTCCTTCACTATTTTACAAAATTTAACCTCCTTAAACCAAAGCATGCTAAATAATAGTAAACCCCATAACAAAACATCCCCCCAACCACCAACAGATAATAACAATGATGTAGGGATTGGCAACAAGGAGAAAACATCTTTGTATCTTTGAGACAAAGTAAAGGCTTTATGAAACAAGTTTTTTAGTTAGTAGTAGGCACCATTTTCAGCTGTCTAGCTCTTCCATAAGCACATTCATTATAGCAACGTTACATTAATACAGATACATGCCATTAGTCAATGTGAAAATAAATAGCTGTGCTTACTACAAAGCATACTCTATACTTAAAGCACTGCTGGTAACAACCAGGCGAACACAGAATTGCTCTGTCAGTCTGGATCTGCCACTGTTCCTTGGGCCGGGAGTAAGACAGTTTTAATGCCGTCTTCTACTCTTTCACGGCCTCCAGCAGGCTTCACAGCCAAAAAAGATCTTCCCTCTCCATTTTTACTTGATTCTTTGTGCAAGGTGGGTCATGGGGACACCAGCTAAGCCAGTCACAGAAACAAGAAAATTAGACTGGAAGTTTTTTTGAGAAAAGAAAAATAAGTTAACCTACATATGTATCTCAGATGCATTGTTGCTCAGTTCTTCACTCTTTACTATCAGTTGTTTTTGTTTTGTTTTTTTTTTTTTTTAATTTACACTTCAAGCCTTTCCAAATAGGATTGGTTTAATCTTCCATACTTACACGGTACTGACAAAACACTTCCAAATCCACTGGGAAGTGACCCTACTGCCTTTCAAGTCATTTGCATAATTGCAGAACTCCCACTCTAATTTAATGTAATTATCAGGTCATAAATTTGTGATACTTGCTTATGAAATAAATCTATTTTATATACATATGACAAAAAAAGCTTCCACACCTACTAAATATCACATGTAATACTCTTAAAACTAACCAGTGAACAACAGAACATGCCACTAATACGGGGGTAGACAAGTCAAAGCATAGAAAGTCATAGAAAGTCTCAGAACACCAAAATATTTACAAAGGAATTTTCACTTATATTTCTTGTTGCTATGTCAAATTAGAAATTTATGGAATTACCAACATGCAGACATAAAAAAGGAACTTATGAAAACAGATTCTAACAACTACAGTGAGACATAAGTGAAGCCAAAAGCGGAATGGAGGGGAAGGAAGGTGGCAGGCAAGCCTACTGCTCTAAATGAAATCAATGGGAGCTCTGCCATCAGCTTTAAAACACAAGTAAGAACTGGCCAGAAGATCATGAGGCAATTCAGCAGACATTCTCAGGACATCTGAACAAAAAGCCCTTAAAAGCTCCCAGTACAAAAGCCACAAAATAAAGGAAACTGCCAGTTCCAGCTTAATAAGACTATTTTACGCAGTGCTTGGTGAAGATAATATGTAATGGAAAATTTTTAAAAGGACAGTAATGACTGTAGGATGGCTGTACTAAAGAACTATCCATTTAAATAGCTTAAGATCCTGTTTCTGATAGACAAGTTTTATGGTGCACATCCTAAAAGTAAAGTGGATAAGGCACTAATAATATCGATGTTTACCATCAGTGACCTACTAAGTCTTATAGTCTTTTTATTATTAAAACAAACTTGATCAAGCTGGCATATGGAAAGATCTTTGTTACATTCCCAACATTCAAACTTTTCTGTGAAAAGATACAAAAAGAGATAAATTGTATGCCTAGTTCTTTAGGTCCAGATGAATTCAGTAGTAAATTTTGAAATAACACATCTGTCATTTCAGATAAGATAACTAATCCACGTCTGTTTCTGTGAAATTGCATAACTCTCCTGGTCATTTAGAGCAACGCAAAGCACAGGTCTTTAAGACTCAGAAGTCAGCAAAGCTTGATAGTACAGATTTAAAAAAAAATAATCCTATAGTAAATTGTGAAGTGCTGAGGGAGAGGAAGCAAAATCAGTACATCAAGGCATTACAGAAAGGACCAAGTAAGGCTTTTGACATCGTCTCCCAGAATATCCTCATAGGCAAGCTTAGGAACTGTGGGTTAGGTGAGTGGACAGTGAGGTAGATGGAGAACTGACTGAATGGCAGAGCTCAGAGAGTTGTGATAAGTGGTGCAGAGTCTAGTTGGAGGCCTGTATCTAGTCGTGTGCCCTGGTGGCCAGTACTGGGTCCAGTCTTGCTCAATATGCCCATGAATGACTTGTACAAGGGGACAGAGTGTACCTTCACCACATTTGCTGCTGATACAAAACCAGGAAGAGAGGCAAACACACCGGAAGGATGTGCTGCCCCTCAGTGAGACTTGGAAAGGCTGTATAGTGGAGAGGAACCTACACTAAGTAAGCATAGGGTCCTGCACCTGGGGAGGATTAACCTGAGGCACCAGTCAGGTTTGGGACTGACCTGCTAGGAAGCAGCTCTGCAAAGAAGATATAATAAAAAAACATATAAAAATAACATATAATAAAGCATGAGCCAACAATGTGCCCTCATGGCCAAAGGCATCCTGGGGTGCAATAAGAAGAGTGTGACCAGCAAGCAGGTCAAGGGACATTATCCACTTGCTCTACTCTGTCCTGGTGAAGCCACATGTGGAGTAGTGTGTCCAGCTCTGGGGTCTCCAGTTCAAGAACTTGGGAACTACTGGAGAGAGCCCAGCAGAGGGCTATGAGGATGATGAGGGAACTGGAGTATCTGTCCTATGAGGAAAGGCTGAGAGACCTGGGTCTGTTTAGTCTGGAGAATACTAAGAGGGGATCTCATCAATGCTTGTAAGTATCTAAAGGGTGTATGTTAAGAGGATGGGGCCAGACTCTTTTCAGTGGTGCCCAGTGACAGTACACAGGACAACGGGCACAATCTGTTAAACAGGAAATTCCAGCTCAATATAAGGTAAAACTTCTTAACTGTGAGGGTGACGGAGCACTGGCACAGGCTGCCCAGAGAGGCTGAGGATTACCTGCAGGACTATCAGAGAAGAACATAACAATTAAAATGACTTAAAACAATTACAACATTAAATTCAAGTCTGTTGGCTTTCAAGAAAGAAGTGAATGCTCCGTTTTATTGGGAAACTGAGAACATCTACCTTGCAGAACTTCATAAACTTTCCCCTACTGTGCAGCAAGTATAGCTCAGTTTTTAAAGCAGTTATATTTGACTATCTAGAAAAGAAAATCTAGCCCTCGGATATTTGGAAGGAAAGCATAGAGGATCACAGAGGGAATTCACTCCATCTTGGGTAGAAGGGACTTGGCAGAGTATTAAACAGCCAACTTTTAGTTCTTCATATTAGAGTAAAACCCAGGGAGAGAAATTAAAGGGAAAGAGGAGATAAAACAGTCAAGGATGACTATTTATAACCTGGATATTAACACATGTAGAAGGCACAAAGACTAGTTCAGGTGAAATGCAGTTATTTCTGGCACAGAATATAGCAGCTTTTGAAAGAGATCCTATATTCATGAGTTAAAGACAGCAAGTGAAAATCTGTTACACATACATGCATACATACACTCAAAGATCTGATATAAAAAATATTAATACCTAGCAACATACACCTACCTGTAGGCTAAAAATGAACATTTGCCTTTTTTTTTAATCTGTTTATCTTAAATTTTCCTCCTCTTTGCATTTGATTTATACTCTGAAGAGCACTTCAAGCTTAAGGTTTGTAGAAAACAAACTCAAAGCCAATAGCATTCAAGTTAGGCTTCCATTTACTTAGTTTATTTCATTTTCCTTTATGGTTATTAGAGACTTAGAACTAATGACATGATGATTAGCATCTTTTCAAACTGTATTTTTGCATCTCTCAAAATCAATTCTTAACAATATCTTTTTACTATTCCTTAGTTTAACAATTATCCCAAATACCATACCATAGATGAGCATATTTTTTAAGAGTCCTTCACTTGATTTTTGACCTTTGTACTAATTGCTGGTTTAGAATTACTCACTTTTTACAAGTTATCACCTTTAGTCAAATTACTAATTATTCATAGAACCACTTACCAAGTAATTAATGATATAAAATTTATCATATTCTTTGTTTTTGGCATTGATTCTGCGATGCTGCTTCTTTCTCATGTGATCTTTAAGTGTGTTTTTGTCTCTGAAGACTTTTTCACAGTATAAACACTGCAAGCTAAGACATAAAGGTAAACAGGTCAACAAGTTAAAATGAAAATAGTACCAGAAAATATCCTTAAATTATCTGGAAATATCTATAGTGAGATTAATACTAAGCATGTGAGAGTAAGCAAAATGAAAAAGGAAGTTTATTTGAAAAAGTAGATCATCTTAGAACATAGCAGAATCAATCAAACACAGAGATAACAAAAATGACATAAAATGAAAATACAGATAATAAAATTTATTTTGTGCTCCACATGTGAAGTGGGAGAAAAATCTGATTACCCAAAATTTTACTATCAAGCTCACAAGAGGGCCGCTGGCATGTCATCATGTGAAATCCTAACTCAGCATGCACGACACTGGCATCCAATCCATCAGTAACTGTTTTGTTATGAATTACAGTGAAAAAATTCTAAATATGCTACATATATTTAAAATTATTTCAATTAGCTGAACTGGAAATTTTATACTTCTAACTCAGTGAGGAGACTAGATTAAAGTTTACTGGGGTGATCAATGGGTTTTGAAATCCTGAGAAATCAAATTTAGTACAAAAATTCATGTACACACATATATATAGGTACATGCATATATACAGATATATAGATGTGAATTTTCATATATATATACATAGACACACATTACTTGAGAAGGTGAAACCATGTGTTAACAAATGAGATTTTTATCACAATATGTCTTCCATAGCAATTCAAACAAAGCAGAAGTATATTCACTACCTTAAATTCTCTACTACAAGCATGATAAAATAATTATTCTCTACACTGTAATATCAACAGGCACCTGAAAGTTGAGCCTGTAAAGCATTAAGTCTCTTGACTCAGGCAGTGGATTATGAGGACAGTAATCTGCATTTCTGCCTAAATGGGCAATTCGCCCTGAAATAGATGATGGTCATTTTTTTCTGGCAGAGACCTAGTAGAGCCCTGAACTTACAGGAACATCCTTGTTTAATGGATGTAAGTTTTGATCCCCTAGTTAAACAAGGTGCTAAAACATTTTTTTCTTATAAATGAGTGGCTTACATATCCTACCAAGATGGAGATGGTTTCTTGGGCCCTTTGAATAATTATCTTTGCAGAAGGATGGTGAAAACCCCTTAAAATTGACTTTGCATGAAATAAAAACTTTGTAACTGTGGCATTATGTCTTTGTATTGGCAATGCTGGCTAGCAGGACAAAAAATGATGGAAGAGAAAAACAAAAGCAACGTAAGACACGCAAATCATAGGTATTAAAAATGGAAAAAAAAAAGTGTCTCAAAAGTATCACCTTTTTTTTTTCGTTACTCACTGAGGGAAACATGCTTGATTGCACAGTCAGAAGGATTTTTAACAGTGTCTGGGTCAGGTCTTTCTGTCATTTCCCCAGGGTTTAAGATATACATATTGAAGAAGACAATTATTTTCTTACTAAGCATTTACCCCCATGAAACCCATTAATATACATTCTGAAAATCCTCACACTCCTTCAGCAAAGGAGCATCTAGATTTCCCTCAGTTCCTATGTGTGGAACAGTAATACAGGTTTCTCAGAATTTTTTTGCCTTCCAAGAACTGTTGCAACATTTAGGCTTACTGTTAAGGAAGTTTTGAGTTCTTGTGCTTGCAGTCTCAAAGTCTAAATATTGCCTTGTTGGTGAATCACAGGTCTGAGAGCAGAATAGATCTATGAATTTTAATATCTGCTTTGCCCCACATGCTAATAGGAAAGTTTTCTCTCTAGTTATGAAAGGCATTGCCAGAAAGAGTATCTAATGCTTTTCTTCAGCAGACGCAATGTAGCCATTCCATTTGCCTGAAGCAAGTTTTTTCTCCTCTTAATAATATTTTCTGGTACTATTCTACTAGCAAAGCTGTTAAGTCTGTTCTCCACAGTAGAAGGAGTGGCCTTCACTACTCTGGAAGCAATTTCAGCAGGACTATTAATTACGGAGAGGACTGGGTTTGAGAAACCTCCATCTAAGTGAAACCCTCAGGTCCTATATAGTAAAAATAGTAAAGCTGCTATTAGGCAACACCAATGATAACATAAAAAGGCATTCTTAATACATCTTGTGTTCTGGAAGAAGTCATTGCCAGGCCAAAGACTAGATTAGAGAGTACTGCTCTTTGCTACCCAAGTTCTCCTCCCAAATTCCCATTTCATTTCAAAATTCTTCAGTCATCTCAGGTTTACATGTTTCTGAGGCAGCATATACATTAGCTGTCTCCTTCTGGTCTGGGATGTACTCTTGTAAGCAGGAGAGAAAAAAGAGACCAAACATACTGCATTATTGATAGACAGAGAAGCAAATGAAATTGGCATAAGAACTCTGCATTCAGTGATTAAAGAGATGTTTAGCATAAAGATTGCTATGATGAGAAACTAGAACATTATCTCTAACAGTTGTGAGAAAAAGGGACATGCTATTATTGATGTCAATGGAAACTGTGCAATGCATAACAACTGAAGTGCTGTGTGTGACTCCATTTTTCCAGCAAACGCATACTACAAATTGTTATGAATTAGCTTTCAGTAAGTCAACAAAAAGCCTTCTAAGAGCACTCACAACAAACTTGCATTCTCTCTTTGTTTTTTCTTAACTAACCATGAATTTTGAATTAATTTTAACCCAACTTATTTCCAAGGTTAAAAGAAGTATGACCTGAGTCCATTAAAAACAAACAAAAAATCTACTTACTTGTCAAGCTTCTCCTGTAATACAGCCAAAAACTCGCAGCAATTCACAATGTTATCTGGCAGCCCAATATTAAAAGCATGCTCTCTAGCCATGTGATTGAGAAGGACAGATCTACAAAAGACATTCAAAAAGAACATTACTTATTTTTGAATACGAATGAGAGTTATTCAATTAGTGACTTGGAATTGCTCTAAAAATGCATAAAAGGCACCATTAAATAAACAATAATACTGTTGCTGCCACTGCCGGAAAAAAAAAATTGCAACTTTATTGAAATAGGAAGTTTTCAGTTTCAGCTCTGTAACATTTCAACTGCTTAATCTGCATGCATGGAATACAATCCTTTAAACTAAAATTACAATACAATTTATCTTGACCCTCACTGTCAGCAATGCTCATTTATTAACTTCAGTAAGTAAATCACATGTTTCAAACAATCATCTTGAGGAATATTGTGAAAAGCCATTTGTCAGTTTTTCGATGCCAGTTAACAAAGCAGAAATTCTTGAGTGTGATATATGCTTTTATATCAGTATTGCTTCACACAGCACTAGCAATACAAACAGCACTCAAAAATACTCATGAACAAACCTAACGGATGTTTAAGTTATTTTTCTAACAGGGGTATACTGATGAATGCCTTAGGTGCCTAACTTTTCTATATGCCTCAACTTCTGCATTTGGGGACTAAAGACACATCCAGGTGTTATCTCCGTTGAGCTTGCTTTTACCACAGTCCAGGTAGTTTTCAAATCACATATTCTGTGAAACCCAAGAGTAAGCAGAGGTTGAAGTTCTTGGAAGCTGAACGGTGTGAACTTCATTACCTCAGGCAGTAAAAAGGACAGCTATGTAACATTGGGATGATCTGCAGGGACATGACCCCAGGTTCCTCTACCATTCCTGAGTAACAGAACTACCCCCACAAAGAGACGTTCAGGGATAATTCAGTCTCTCCAGCTGAAATGGAAGTACTGTTTTAAACAAATTTTCACTGGAACAAGCTCTTGAATGCAACTCCCGCTGACATTTGACTGATACTCACTTGAGGTTTTTTCCCCACTCTAGTCTCATTTTAATTTTCCTCTTTTCTTTTTCATCCAGTCTTCAAACTAACACTGGTTTGGTGGGATTTAAACAGGAAAATGTGTAGATTTTTTTTTTAAAGTCACACTGGCTTAAGCAGCTCTCCTTGCCACTAAAACAACTACTGAAAAACTGCCTCTCTCTTTAAAATGGTCCAGCTTCCAAATCCAGCTTACTGAGTAGCATGAAAAGTACTGGAATAAATAAAGGATTGAGAGGTGGGGCGGGGTCTATTTGAAGTGGCATTTAGTTGAAAGAAATACTTAAGTTATACCTTAAAATTAATTTTATCTTCTGACTCCTACCATTAAAACAATAAACAAAACAAAGACTGTGCATATATGAAAAAATAAACCAAAAGCAAACAAGTCAATAAGCAAACCTGTTTCCTGTGAATTCTTGATCACAGAACATACACATACTATGAAAACTTGTGTCATATCTCTCTTGCTGTTGCTGTTCTAGAATTTCCCTCTATTAAAAGAAAGAGATACTGTCATTTAGATTAAAAAAAAAAAAACCCAATCATTACATCAAAGAAGCTTATCCTTACTGTTAACAGTTAACATACAAAATTAAAATGTGCTGCTGACACAAACCAGAAGTTAGTACTTTTTGGTGGGTTCTCACAAAAATGACAAGTGTTTTGAAAGGCAGTATGTGTTCCAGTCAAGTAACATTAAAATTCTGCTCGTATTATACAAGGTACATGGGAAGAAATACAATCCTCAGGGAGATTTTACACAGCTATTTAAATTATCCTGTTTGTAATATATTATTTTATTGTTTCCACTTAGATTTACCTCTTGTATCAGTAAGCCAGTTTATGGGTAATCATGTAGTGCCCGGTGTAATGAGAAACTTATTTTACATGTCCAATCACAAGCAATCTAGAAGGCTTTATCAAATAAGCCCAAGTGCAAGGTCTTCCATATGGTTCAGGGCAATCCCAAGCACAGCCACAGGCTGGACAGAGAGCAGGCCCAAGGAGAACTTGGGGGTGTTGATTGATGTAAAGCTCAACATGAGCCAGCAATATGCAATTGCACGCCCTGTGCACTAAGAGATGGCAGGAGGCTGACAGCAGGCAAATAAATGTGCTACTGGTTTCTCTTCCTGCAGAGCAGCAGCAGTATCCACTGGGGCTGGGGCAGTGGGATGAAAAGGAGACCTGCTGGAGGGCACAGGAGCATGCCACATCTGGTCAACATTTGGCCTGGGGCCAGGGGCTGCTGTTGGGACCGTTGCACCATGTCTGAGCCCATTCACAATGGGAGCTATGGCTGTTACACACCAGCTAAGAGTCTGTTTGGTACCCTGAAAATGCAGATCTTGGGGCTTTTTTGTTTATTTTTTGTACTGCAAGTAGTACATTTCATGTTGGAGTCATGCTCAGCAGCGCCTACTCGAATTCAAGGCCATACCTGCTCCTGTCCTGCTGCGTTATGTAAAATGTCAAGTAACAGAAATATAAATTCCTGTTTTTCAGGGCTGTCTCCTGAAAGGGATAAATGGAGCATAACACATCTTGTGAGAGCCTTCAGCAGAGATGCAGCTAAGTAAGGCTATCTGCCTGCTCCATGCAGGCAGCAAACATCCCACAGCACACCAGTAAGAACCGGGGCTCTCTTTGGTATGCTGAGCCATCACCTCTCCCTGCTCAGCAGCATGTCTGACATGGTTTGGATAACCTTGAATTTGAAGGCATCTGCACACAATTTATATATTTTGTAAAGTGCACTAGAAACAATCTGAAAGGAAATAAAAAGAACAGGCTGTCCAGAGAGGTGGTGGATGCCTCAACCCTGGAGGTGTTCAAGGTCAGGTTGAACGGACTTTGGGCAACCTTGTCTAGATCCAGGCCTGGAGGTTGGTGGCCCTGCCTGTGGCAGGAGTGGTTGGAACTTGATGAGCCTTGGGGCCCCTTCCAACCCAGACCATGATGTGATTCTGTAAATTCAAGCATTAAGGTAGCTAAGGCCTAAACACCCCCACCTTCCCCTTAATGTTATTCCAATGTAGCTTCCTAATTGTATTCTTCCTGGAGAGAAAAAAAAATATTCTGCAATATTTGGTTGCCTAACTCCAGACTCTCACCTCATACAAATTTCTTTCTGGAACCCTGGTAAGCTGCTACTCCCAGTTGTGCTTGTGAGGAAAGGAGAGCCATACTGTATCCTCCAGACACATGCTAGGTGTTCCTGCTTCCCTGCTATTTCACTCTTCCCATCTGTCCCCCCCACCAGCACGCAAGGCAGCCGGGAAGCTTTATGTAACTCAGCATCATTGATTTATCAACTTCTTCAAATACGTTTTAAAAAGTATTTTTAAGTTAGACACTCCTTTTATCAAATATTGGCATCATTAATTGCTAGAGGGGACTTTTTCAGTCATCAAGCCAATCTGGTGCTTGCACAGGTGAGGAATTAAAAGCACTGGCGGCTCAAGTCAAGTACAGTGAAAGCGAGAGGTCTGCTCTTCTTCCCTACAGACACCATTCCACCTCTGCTCCACTGCTGGGATGCTGAGGGGAGCGTAGCAATTACAGTAACTTGTATAAACTTTTTGAGATTTTTCTGAGTGGCGAATTCCAGGTTATAATGGAAGTCAAGCTTAAACTGAAGTTATGAGGTAGGAAATGAGTAATTTACTTGAGTATTTGCACCAGTTTCCAGAAGTGCTGGTGCTGTTAGCATTAACTCATGGTTGATGCTAAGATAAACCCAAAAATATTTCAGCCATGAATATTTTATAAAAATTTTATAGGATGCTGTGTCATATCAAAGCATCAGAGAATGCGTTACTTGAGAAAAAAACCAAAGAGATCACAAAATACACACTTTCTAATTATCTTTTTCCATAACATAATAATTGAGCACAGACAGAAAAAGTAAACACTATAAAACTGACAAAAGTGTCATAGCTTGATAGAGTTTGTTGAATAATTCCTAACCCCCATCTCTCTTTATCTTTTGTGAGTTTTGTCAGCTTTGTCCTCCACTCTTTCTGCTGTATTCTGTAGTTTGCTATCCAAATCTTAAAAATTCTGATACTTTACTGAAGACTGTCAAACTATTTGTTAAACAAACCTTAACAGAACAGATATCCTCACTGATACAAGGTAGAACTTAAATTCCAGAGGACCTTCTTGTCCTCACAAGCCACATGAATCTTGAGATAACCCAGGAATTGTCAAAAAATAACTACAGCTTGATTACAATTTCTTGGAAGAACATATTTAGATGGAGCCCAGCTCAAATAGGCAGTAGATAGGCAGTTAGCAGCCTCCTGTGGAATAGCTTTAGGAAAATTCTATGGTACATAACTGGTCAATCACCTTCAAACACGACAAATGGAAGCTGGATATTACTGATCATACTTATATTCAATAAAAATGGAGTTACCTTACAGGAGTACTTAATATAGTCAATAAAATCAAGCTAACTTTAAATCCAATTCCCCTTCTTTTCTCTTTGGGGAAAGTTTTTCTGGGGGACTCCCCCACGTCTTCTGCAGCTATTAGCCATACACTTTCTCCTATATGGGTGATTTACCATGAAAAAAAAGCTAACAAAACTACAAAATACTATCTACTCTGTGTTTTAACTAAGACAATAACAACAACAAAAAATCATGGTAAGGATGTGAAAGTGTTTGCACTAGGATGACCATCCTTAAATATACTAAACTGCTAAACAAGCACACTAAACAAGCACACTAAACTGCTAATACAGAAGAAATTTGTTAATTTTCATGACGATTTATAATTTGAAGTCTAGAAAAATCCCTACACATTCATGATGCTCGTTATGAGGTTGTGAAGAGTTCAGACTTTCTCCTAGGAGGTGGTAATTTAAAATGTGTTTGAAAAAAAAAAAAAGNGCAAGAATTCACACTGATAAACAGTAAAAGATGAAAAAATGCATACTTGCAGCTAGTAAGCACTTTTCCCTAAACAATTACTTTGTCTCTGGTCTACAGTTCAAGAGACATTCAAGACATATAAATACCTTCAAAAAATAAGACTGAAAACTAAACTTCATTGAATGCCAAAACCATGGACTCAGGACAGTTGGTTTTATGGCACATTAGACTTTTCTTATACTGTGATTCCTTCTACCCTTCCCTCCAACAGACACTGTATCCCTGGTGCTAAATTATCTTTCCTTGCCACTCACAGGCCACTGCTTTTTTAAATCATAAACTCCTTTACTAACAAGGCCCTCATAAATTATTTACATAGCTATTTAAATGCATGGCTTGGATAACTGATGTAGAACAACCAGTCACAACTAGTACTCAGCACAAATTTTGCTGTTTTTGCTGCAACCCGAAGAAAGAATGGGTGGTCAGAAGTTTGCCTGTTTTTCTCCAACATCAGTTAGTCCAACAATAATATATTTCTTCTTTCCCCAAAACCTGTCTCTTTATAATTACAGTACTTCTGATATGTAAGAAATTAAGGCAGAAAGTGCTTTTCTAGCTCCAAGATAGAGGCAGATCACATATGCAGTTTGGGACAAGATCACACAGTGACTTTGACGGCAGTGAGACCTGAATTTATCATTTCTCAGTCCAGGAACCTATTTGTGCAGTGGAGGATAGATTCTGCAGTTCAGTCTGTAAAAGAGAGCTAACAGCAGTTATCTATCTTCTTTTTTAAGATGTTCAGTATCATTTAAAATAAAATAAATTACTGCCATAAGCCCCGACAAGGCAAAATACAAAGTCTCTAGTCCAAAGACATAAGCATGTAAGTAGTTACATTATATGAGTACTGGGCTGAACTGGGGCAAGAACATAATGGGGTTCTTGCTGGCAACTGTCTTGCCAGTTTTGGCCCTTCACTCTCATAACAGAATCGTTCAGGTCAGAAAAGACCCTTAAGATAATCAGGTGCAACTGTTAACCTAGCATTGCCAGGTTCACCACTAAACCAGGTCCCTAAGCACCACATCTACACAGGTTTTCAGTACCTCCAGGGACAGTGACTTAACCAGTTTGGGCAGTCTGTTTCAATGCTTGACAACCCTATCGGTGAAGAAGTTGCTCCTAATATCCAACCTAAACCTCACCTGATGCAACTTCCTCTTGTCCCATCACTTGTTACTTGAGAGAAAAGACCACAGAATCACAGAATCATAGAATACACTGAGTTGAAGGGGGCCCATAAGGATCATCAAGTCCAATTCCTACCATCAAGAACAACACTCACCTGCCTACAATCTCCTTGTAACAGCTGTAGAGAGTGATAAGGTCTCCTTATAAATGGTGCTAATTCCTCTGGGTAGGCAATTTGTTTAAAGATGTTCCTTTGAAGAGGAAACTTCATGACTGTTACAGTGTGAAGGACTCAAAAGTCTGAGCTCTCCATTACATTGTTGTGAAGAGTGTGTGCTCACAGGTCACATTACTTGTGCTACAATAATGGACTCACTAATGCTACTGAAATCGGAGCATCTGCCTGGAAAATGAGTGTCATAGTTCAGCAAGAGGCTATCACTGTGTGGGATCAAGGCTGTGTATTCTACACCCTCTATTCATTCCTCAAGAATAATGGACCATTTGCAACAGTTGTCCAGGAAGTCGTTAGCCCCTTCACACTCAGCCTGAGGGGGCGTGGGTGCTAATGGGCCCTCAATGGTCCAACCATACCCCATGACTCACCGTTAATTACCCATTGTGTGAGTCCCCGCCCTGGGGGAGGGACTGGGTGCTCCCTGAGGATATACAAACAGGGCGCAGAAGAGCTTTAGGCTCTCTTCCTTGGATCGGGAGGAGCAGCGGGACCTCGTCAGGAGGAAGCCATCGCTCTCGACCGGACTACGGCCGGGCCACAGCCGTCACCTGCAGCAGCGGACTCTTCACTTCTTTTTGCTTTGGACTTGGGAGAGCCACGTGGATCTCGGCACCGGGGCTAACAAACCCCTTTGGGCTTGTGCCCTGGGACACTGGGTTTACTGCTGGGTCTTGGTGAGTTGAAAGCAGGTTGTTCTCTTTGTGTCAGTGTTTGTATGGTAATATCTTTCATTAAATTGTAACTCTGACTTATAATCATCTCTTGTGGTGGGTCCATTTCTCCTGCCGGTTTACCTCTAAACCAGCACAATGAGGTACTACCGGAGACAGCATTGTGGGTGTGAATTTGGATCTAAATAACATCAGACACAGACTTCATGATAAGAACATGTATTTTATTGAGCTCTCCTGGGTGATTCCCTCAAATACACCATGTGTATCTTTAGTTATAATTTCTTCCAGTTCAAATAAGAGCTACATTTCCCTGCTGAGTGCTCACAGAAGCTAGCTGTTGCTGTAGGCAAAGGAAGCAAGTGAAATAGATGAGACAAAACCAAACCAAAAATTTGTGCTGACAGATCACAACAGAAAGCTGCCTTTACACTTAACTGGCAATAAACCAAACCAGCAGAGTACACTGAGACAAAGATCAGGACTGGAGAAACTTGAGATGCACTAGTCTCTAAAAACTTGCCAAGCACCTTATTTATTTGACAATTATTTACACTATTAAGATAAACTACTCTTATTAGAACAAGAAAATTATGTTTCGTTTTTGCCACAGTTTCCTCAAAGATTGGCTGATGAGCTTTAGATTGTGCTTGTAGCTTCTAAATACAGAAAGTATTTACAAAGAATCATGGTCTCTGTAAAGACCTGCTATCTTATCTGTATATCAATAGCTTGTCTCCTAACTTCTACATTCAGCTTCTCTCCTTACTGATCACTGTATTCAGTTCTTCCACTTCAAACTGCTATTGCTACTACAGAACTGTGTGAACAACAGTGAAGTAGGAAAAGAAATTGGTAACATATTCATGAATGTTTCTGGTTGAGTTCAATAAACAGGATCAACATATTCTGGAGAGAAAAGGAATATACAGCTAAGGAAACAGTGACAAAATAGGAGCATTTAAGAACATCGCCACATGGCTGAGGAAACAAAGGCTACCAATGAGTTCCCTGAGAAAGAAGAGAAAGAGCATCTTACAACATCACCTTGACAGCTAAGTAGGGAGACTTTAAAATAGATTTGAAAGGACAGCAATGAAAAATTCAGAGAGAAATAAGTTATGACCAAGTGGAAAAGAGGGAGTTGGGAAGAAAATGGTGGTGGTGAAGGGAAAAGCATGTAGGAAGAAAACAAATTGCTGAACCACAGATCCAAGGCAGCCAGAATGAGTACAAAGACCAAACTTAACTGGCATTATAATGACTTGGCAAGTGTCAAGATTGTAATACAAGTGTTATACATTTATTATAAAATCTCTGAGGTGTATTCTCCTGACCCTTGTATTGTCTGGCAAGTTGCCTCTCAGGAATAGGGAAAATGTTTTTTTTTTTCTGTACGTTATTCTAGTTCCATCCTTGTTTTCAGAACTCAGTTTCAAAGTGAACAGTGAGAAAGACTAACTGGGATGACTATAATGTGTTAATACTATTATGATACTATGAAAACTAAGTGATTGTGTGAATATGTATGGAAGGGAATAGGGTTGAAATTACAGTAGACATGTATCACAGGCTTCCAAGTTGAAGCAGGAGATAGGTGAAGTTTTTTGAACCAAGACAACCAAAAGAAGTCTGAGACGGGTTCACACACTAAAAGGCAAAACCCAACCTCCCCCACCCCCACATAGTTTAGAAACAAATGGTAAAGAAAAACAGAGACACATTAGGAAGAGGATGCACAGGAAGAGTCCAAGCACAGACAAAAGAGGAATGCCTGCAATCTTCAGGCCTTTAGTTTTTGCAGGAAAGGTTAATTACGTCAAAGCCATTAATGAAGTGCATTTAAAATAAAAAAGAACTGAGACCAGAAAAAAGGTAAGAAAAGGTTAAAAGTTGGAAGTTATACTTACTCAAATCTGACAGAATTTACTATTATATCATTAGAAAAAAATTATTTCTGACCATTAGTGTGACAACTCTTCAAAAGCCCATGGAGAATGGGCAAGGTTTCAGCGTGCTTGAGAAAAGCAATTAAATATTGAACAGAAGGAAGGAAGGACCAATAGAATGTCAGATATAGGTATAAGCATGCTAATATTATAAGCTAACATTAGATGCTGCAACTATGCAACTTCAGGTATTGCATTATGTTAAATTACGCTAGCATCTCAAACCCTTCCAGTGCACAGCTTCAACCTCTTGAACCTTGTCTCAGCTTAAGCCTGCGACAAAGTGAGGATCATACAAACAGCTCAGCCTTAGAAGCAAGTATAGCCAAGTACTCTAAATGTCCACGCATCCCTTTTCCCATTTTGGAGAAGAGTCTTTTTCAGGGTCTACCTACTGGGAGTAACCTACAGGGTCTACCTACAGTAGTAACCTCTTCACCTGAAGCTACCAGTCACATGAGAGGAGAAGATCTGTTAACATGACAGCAAGACAAGGTCAATGCTGTGGTAAGAAGTGTTTTCAAAAAACAGCTTTGACTTTTTTACCTTTCTATTTTAGAATAAACAGAATCCCAAGTGGTTCATACTGATACTGCTTCTTCTAGTATCTTGAGTTTTGCCACCACGACTTTCCCACCTGGTTCCACTGCTTCACAACAACATGTTCTTTATCAAGACTGTTTTTTTTCCAAAGGACTGTATCTGTTTTGTATTGCATACCCTTGTCAGCTATTTCAGCAAGCTGTGCTAACTTAGTTCAGGCTCATTCCTTGGTCTCTCTCAATACATCACAGTCACTATAATGTCTCTGCATGACATGCACCTTGGCTAGCTCCCCTGCTGCAATACAGCCCGAAATAGTCCTAAACTGGAGTTTCAAAACTGCAAAATGAAATGCTTCAGCTAGCACATTTTAAGGACAACATTTGTCCTTGTTTGGGCTTTCTGTTGGAGACAGCAGTTAGGATTCAAAGGCTGCAGAAAAATCACCCGAAGCTGTATAGTTTTGGTCTTTAATTCTGTGCAACACATGAGCCCACTTGCCAGCTCACTCTTAATTGCTGGACTTCTCTGGAGGTAAAAGACTTTGCAAGGCAAAATAACTATTTAACTTGCAAGTCAACACTCAGATCGCAGCAAAAGGAAATGAAAAAGTAAACAGACTTCACTGCTGTAATGAAAGCAGTGACTCCATCAGCTCCAACTACAGCTGCAGCTTGATTTCACAAAATCCTTCTGTAAAAACTGAAGAATCCATTCTGATATTTAAGCCTAATAACAAAGGCTATTTCACACCACAGTGAGAATGCATACCTTTTTCTTTCCTAACTTAACTACTCTGCAAACAAAATCAGCACTTGCACTGGGCTAAATCCTGCACTCATTCCTGAATTTGAGGAAACATCTATTTGCAGAGAAGATGAAGGAGCTCACCTGCCAACAGACTCCAAATTCCCTTGACACTGGCAGTGGAGAGAAGGCCTAGTTGGAACAGGACCACATAGTACCAAAGGAGAAACAAATGCCCTTTAAATAAAAGTGCAGTCCTATCTGTAGCATCCAGGAGTTACTATCACAGTAAACAGTTCTATGAAGACATGAGCTGCATGCTCAATCATGACCCTCTTTCCTTCCTCAAATTCACAAATGACGATACATGCTAGGGAAATCAACATTTTTATGACACTGCATGCCCACATGCAAAATTCAAGATGTCTTCATAACCTCAAAGGGATTATAGGAAATTGGAAAAGGTACAGGAAGTGCCACAATGACGCTCAGTGAAGATCCACCAAATGTACAGGATCCTCAACCTCAAATCACTGAATCAGGTTGCAAAGGACCTTTTGAGAGCAACTAATTCAACCCCGGTGCTCAAGGAGGGCCACCTACAGCTGGTAACCCAGGACCATGTCTAGTTGCAGTTTGAGTATCCCCACAGTTGAAAACCGTACAACCTCTCTGAGCAACACCTCTCTGAGCAACAACTGCTGTTTGACCACACTCACAGTAAAAAAGTGGGCGTTTGTTTTAAAAAATCTCCTGATTTCTAATTCATGCTCATCGCCTCTTGTCCTGTTGGCTGGCACTACTGAGAAGAATCTGACTCCCTCTTCTTCAGTCCCATCAAGTATTTATACACATGGGCAAGCTGTCCATCCATTGCCCCTCACTCTTGAGCCTGGTCTTACTGGCTTACGTCAAAGCTCTCTCAGCCTCTCCTTGTATGAAGGATGCTGCAGTCCCTTAATTGTCATTGTGACCCTGCACATGACTTGCTCAAGTAAGTCCACGTCTTTCTTGTACTGGGAAGCCTAGCAACTTGACCTAGCACTCCAGATGTGGTCTCACTAGTGCTGAGTAGAGGGGAAGGATCACCTCCTTTGATCCGGTGGCAAGACTCTTCCTAATGCAACCAAGGATGCTGTTGGCCACCCTGCCATTAGGATGAACTGCAGCACATGACTAACGGAAGACATAGTGTAAGGTAGATAAATCAGGAGACAAAACATGAATGGTTTGGATTAGGTAAAAGAGGAGCTGTTCACCACACCTTCTACCACAAAAAACATGATGATGACAAGGATATGTTGATGATCCAGGAAAACCTTTTTACTGATACAAGATGGGTTTTCTTGCAATGAATTGTAAGAGAAGTATACAGGCATGAGAGCATCACCTGCTTTTATCTAAGTCCATGACAATCCAATGGAACTACACAGAAATGAAGATTTCAGTTGAGGCAACTCCAACTCCATGGAGATCTTCAGTGACAGAACTTCCACAATTCTCCTTTGCTGAAGAGCTGTGTTAAGACTTGTATGTGTTCCACAGGTCTTGGGGATTTGCTAGTCATGTGCCTGAGGCTGCAGAACATTACTTTAGGCAGAAAACTGTAGCACCAATCACAGAGTAGTTGAACTAAATGGATTTTGCCTGCCAATCCCAATTTTCCTGGGGAGTAGAAGTGGGTTTTTGCAAGCACCTCCTTAATTCTGAATGCTTATGATTTATGGTGTCTTTGTATGTTGTATATGTACAGACTTATGGAAACATAAGGTTGGTACCTTGTGATCCAGGTAAGATAGCAGAAACACCTGCATAACAAAGGGTTAAAAGTCCTGTATTGACAATGCTCAGGCCATACCTGCCTGCAGTAAACTGAGGAACATATTTATGTCAAGACTAAAAGACATCAACTCTAACACCTCACAGCACAGATGACTTGTCAGCAGGAGACCCTGCATTCTAACATGAGAAGATTGTATCCCATAACATTAATTTTAGAATTATCCCAACAGGAAAAAGAGAGACTAAAGACATGTATTTTAAATAAGAATCACAGAACGGTTTGGGTTGGCAAGGACGTTAAAGATCATCTAGTTCCAATCCCCCTGCCATGTGCAGGGACAAACTGGAACATAGAAAGTTCCATCTTAATATAAGGAGCAACTTTTTCACTGTGAGGGTGACGGATTACTGGACCAGGCTGCCCAGAGAGGTTGTAGAGTCTCCTTCTCTGGAGACATTCAAGACCAATCTGGACATGTTCCTGTGTGATCTACTCTAGATGATCCTGTTTGGGCAGGGGGGTTGGACTTAATGATATTTTGAGGTCTCTTCCAGCTCCTAAGGTTCTGTGATTCTGTGACACCCTCCACTTGACCAGGTTGCCCAAAGAAAACAAAACAAAAAAGCCAAGTGCTCAGCAAAATGAACTAACACTCATGTAAACTGAAGTCATCAAGATCTTAACAAGAAGAACCACCCATTCAGAACTGACAACTCTGAAATAAGAGAGGTCTATCCAAAGTACTAGGTTGCCATCAGCAAGCAAGAAGAACCAGAGGGAAGTGCGAGGACTCGACAGGTGGCATTTCTTGTCCTTTTCATTTCACAGAAACAATACTGGCCAGATTTCCTCTACTTATGCACTGTGGTGCTTGTGAGTATGTGAGTACATATTAATAAAATCTAGGTAAGAGAGTCTGAATGCACAAAAACAACTTGCTCAAGGCTACTCTAAGTAAGTATCACCTCTTCCCTTTTCACAGTGCTCCACCCTGAGTTTTATTTTGCTAATTTACCTACATTATCACTCAGAAGATTGTGTATCGATGCAGTGCAGATTCTTGCAAGAAGAAAAACCTGCAGCACACACAGCCTTTTTCAGTGCTCTGGGCATATTTTCCACTCGTGTGGAACACTGACATATAACTGATATATAACTTGTTTTATAATCTAATGTATTCCAAGGAAAAATCTATAAACAAGGAGATTCTGTGATTCTATATATTTGTGTGGCAGCTAAGGAAATAAGGTTAAAAAGTATTAAATAATCAGAATTTTGCCATCCAGCAAAAAACACTTCCACCTTAAAATTCCCACTAGGTTACCATATAGTACACTACAGAACTGTTTACCTCAAAAAAATGAAACAACAGTAATTTCTTACCAGTCTCTTTTGCTGTAGCTGTTCTCTAAGTAATCTGTCTTCTGGTAAAACATCACATAGAAGAAAATAATTGTCCTGTTCTTCTGTTAAGAGATTAGGATTATGGGTAAAGCATGGGAAGTTGCAGCTTCTTTGAATATTTCTAGCACATAATTTGCTAAACCTTTGGAATGTGTTATGAGTGTCAGAATGTGTTTTATAATCTATAAAAGTCAGTTATTTCAATTTCATAATTTAATGAAACATGCTTAAGTATTTGCATATACAAATTTAAAAGATCTTTACATCATTTATATTGCAGTACAAAGACAAAAGTCCTACATGGGTTTTTCCCACTATCAGCATTATTATTTTTATGATAGTTCTTCTGGAGACATAAAGCTATTTTAATCATTTATATTGGCCAGAGAATAAAGCCATCATGAAAGAAACATGAAATCACCATCAATTTTATCTTGCACATGGGATTTTCAGTTATTTCCCAAAGTAATTGTCAGTTTTCAGTAGTTATGATCATTTGGTGTGCAATCACCTTACCCTGACCGAACACGTTACCTTTTACCATCAGATTTTGTTTCATTGGCAGATATACACCCCAATTGTTTAGTAAACACACACTGAGATTTGACTAATTTTACACATATTTTGTTTACTATCTAGTAAAACTATTTATGGACATATTCAATTTAATAATAACTCACATCTTATTCAAAGGAATTACCTTAAAATTACTCAGTATGTAAGAAAATATTAAAAAGCTTATAAAAATAATTTGCATTTGATAGTTACTCATTTATTAATCAAAGGTTTATGTGCTTGGTGAAATGAAGTGATGATTATTAAGTCTTTAAACTTGCTAGATTTCAGCCTTTCACATCTTTTCATACAGAAGCCTGTGTGAAGAAAAGAACCCCCCTGATTTCCAAGCTAACAATTTGGAAAGAGATAGTCATTGATATTGACAAATTTCATAATAAACAGAGAATGAAGTATTCTCATTGCCCTCTGGAAGTGCTATTGATGGCTTATAATTCTGACAAGCTCTGGCATTCAGGAGCTTGATCTGCAGTTTTCAAACTGAGTGGCAGAGTGTTAAAATTACAGAAGCAAAACCGTGTCTATGTAAGAGAAATGCAGTTATGGTCTTTGGAGTTATTTTCATGTTTTCTAGGACGATTTTTCCTAAAATTAATTTGAATAATTGAAACAATTTATTTTTCATCCATCTTATACACAGTTTTCACCTCCCACACACCTCTGACACTGTCTACATGCATTTCTTTCTCTTTTACCAAAGCTTCCACAGCCACGATGTAAGCAGCACTGCTTCTGGACCCTGATTTGCAGCAGGCCCTAATCTGGCAGCACATTTAAGCACGTATTGAACTCTTCCTCACTCAGCACAGTGCTGAAGCACATGTTGCAATCCTTGGAAAAGATAAGTTTAAATATGTTGTTGAGAGTTAAACATTACTTCTGTGGTCTTCTGACCATGTGTCACTTCACGCTCGGCTGATCAAAGCAGCAGTATATGCCAGAAATTATGATAGAAAATATTACAGAATGATTAGGGTTAGAAGTGACCTTAAAGAACATCAAGTTCCACCAGCACCACCCCCCCTCATGGTCTTCACAGGAGGTGCTTCAGCCCTCTCATCAAATTATAACATGGTCTGGACAACAGAGATTAAACAAGCAACATACTTACCTAATGGAGCTTTTGAATTTGTTCTTATCACACTGCAAAAGTCTGTGATGGGCTGTTCTGCAAACCTCTTCTTCCAGTACAAGATGTATCTTTAAAAATAAGTGAGAGATGATTAGTGATAAAGGAAACATCAAAAAAAGTTTAATAAACAGTTGATCAGCTCTTGCTTTTTCCATCCTCTAAATGTTTAAGACTGGTTTAGTGATTTTTTTAATCCTTGTCTCTAAATTTCCTTCCTTTAATCTAGTTTCCCAATTAATTAAATTTATCCAGTTTCATTAAAACTGGGTTTTAAGCATCCTGTCAAAATGAAAAACTCAGTAAAACAGATTTGAATTAAGCTTTACATAAACACTGCAACCTATTCACATCTTCAGACAGAAGTGTCAGTCAGATGCATCTTTACTGAAAGGATATACCACAGAGTACTCTCAAATTCCCAAAATACTATGCTCTGTGTTCTGCAAGATGCAGGCAGGAATCTGAAACTTGATAAAAACCCCAGCTTGTCAAAAGTGAGGTTTTGACAGGTCTCCTGTGGAGTTACAGTGAAAGCTGTAGCTTGGCAGACAACTAAAAAGAAAAATGAACACCTGGGGCGTGGGACAGGAGTCAGAATACGGAAAGCCCTAAACATATCTTGAAAGTTTACCCATGAACAACATTTGTCTAGAAACATCCTTGTACTACAATTGTGTTACAGCAGCATTTACAGACCCCAGCTGAGATTAAACTCCTACTGAACTAGAAGCTACTGCCTAAACAAGAATAGATCATCATCTTCAATTTTATGATGAAGGGAACCAAGCAAGCCTTGTGCTAATTATTCAGAATCTTACTATAAAAAAAAAAAAATTAAAAAGTGCATACTTATGTACGTGATATAAATCATGTGAAGGTCGGGAAGTTAAAGGCTAACTATTGAATGACAGCCTATTGACATGCCATCAAATCAGGAAAAGAATCGTAAGAAGCAAGATAACATTATTATGAGGACATTTCTAAATAGTTGTAGCTTTTAATATTGGTGCAATCTAAAAGTTTACTTACCACAGCTGTCACATCCCACAGTGCTTCATATCACCTCTACTCTCCATTTATCTTACTATATGAGGACTTTAACTGCAGCAGGCAAGGAATCAGTACATACTTGTTTCTGCTAACTCTGACATGGAGAGGATTAACCTCTGGTACAGCAGACAGCTAAGCACGGCAAAGCCAGCATGCATGGCTGAAGCACATTCAGAGGCATCATTAGATGTCAGTAAGTGAGAGGTGAGCATTTTGTTGTCTCCCTGCCTATTCCACTGCTTGGTGCACATCAAACAGCAAGTTTAACTCATCTTTCAGCATTCAGAAGATAAATGTATAAATGAAGGTATTTCAAGATGTCATTTAGTCTGTCCCTTGCACTGAAATAAATTAACACTGTTCAGACAAACTCACCTAACCATAAGTGTCTGTGCCATGAAGTTTACTGTTAAGGGATTTCACATCGTAAGACTTAAACCAAAAAATTTGTGATCAAATAAAGCCAATGCCTTGTCATAATTCCAGGAGGAGAAAATGAATCATCAGTGTCCATGAGTGGTCGTGTCCAATCATGAAGCAGAAGATTATTCCCCATATCTCTTTCCCTTGCCCTAATGCCAACTTATCTTTATTCTTTTGAGTTTAAAAAAAAAAAAAAAGTTTTCCATTAGCACTGCTCTTTGGATTCTCCACTTCTTGTAGTTCTGCCAAGAAATGTGTTCCTAAGACTGGCTGTAACTCATCGTTAAGTGTAACAAAAGTACTGTATTTTCATAGCTGTTTCCCTGTATTTTCCACACTTCAGTTTAACACCTCAAATTATACTTCCTTTTTTGTGCATAGCATTAGATTATTTTACCCATACTCGGTAGAGCAAATAAGGGAAGGCACACTTCAGAGTAACAACTCCATCATTTCACATCCTGGGGCCACTTTCTCCAAGATCTGGCTACCCTCCAATTGCATTACCAGCAAAAAGAATCTAAACAGACAGCTTCTTGAAAAGGTGATTTTAAAATACATTTCTATTAACACAGAATAATCCCTGAGGCACACTTAAACTGGTGGTCCACGACTGAGCAGCTCCGATCCCTTTATATATCTGAAGAAACTAACATTATCTCCAAAGAACACCACATTCTTGTTCTGCCTGGTTTCAGCATAAAACCAAACAAAAACAAGTATCATTTTTTCCAGTTTTAAGCAACGTTAAGCTCATACATCTGAATAAGGATTTACATGGCTTACATTTCTCTTCCTAAATTTAATCTTAGTATTTAATTTTATGTTTTTGCATCCTGATAGACACGTTACTGGCTTTGGCTGAGTAACTAATCATAAAATACCTACCAGAAAACACCTCTTAGTTGAGAAATTACCCAGCTAATATTTAAACACTGCAACAGAACTATGTACAAATTGGCAGGTATTGTCTAGCCTACCCCGGGCCCATACATTACTGTGAAAAGCATGTGAAAGCCAAATGCCAAGCAAGAGCCTAGTCTCTGAAGTTACATGCCAGCTGGGGCCATGCCAGCTACTGGGTGAAGCTGAGAGATGGAAAGCCAAACGTGACCCTGCTGAGATGATCAATGACACAGCTGTAGGAGTAGACCACAGTACTGTATAGGTGAGGATTAAATGCGTTTTCTGTGGGGATATATTGGCATCCTTAAAATAATGCAAATTAATTTAATCTCAGAATGTGAAAGAACCTGTACTGAACAGTTTATGTGTACATTGTATGGCTTTAGTACACTGTACAGTGGAAGAAATAGTATTGTCCTGAAAGAATAAAACCCATAATTGGGAGAGCTGATTGTCTAGAACGTGCTTCACAAAATAAAGCTGTTTTCTAGTTTTCACACAATTTGCTGACTAGTGACGGGATCTGAGAAGTCCCTAGGATATACCAAGTAATGACTAACACAGGAATTGCCCTGTATTCTAATATCAACTCCCCTGGTCCCAGCAACATCTGGGGGCTGTGGAGTAGGAGGGGAACAGGAAAACAACCTTACAATCCAGAAAAAAAAATTTCATGCAAAAAATAATAAAAATCCTTCCACAGCACTCCACTGCTTTCTAAAGTATTTTAAAAAGATGACCTCTAGTTTTCTGAAGGTTTCTATAATATCTGCAAACATGTACACTCATTTTAAACAATATAACCCTTACCGGCTGAAATCTGCGACCAGCTTCACATCTGCTATGACCAGCTTGTGTTCAATAATCATGTGCTTCAGAAGTTGGTTTTTTTCTGCTAACAGATAGCATTCTTTGCAGAAAATACAAGGCACATAGGCAGAACTTTGTACAGCAGTAACACCACCTGGACTTTCCGGCAGAGAGAGAGGCTCCAAAATACAGTCTGTATCTAAAATAAATAATAAGAATAATTAACTTTGACTGAGTGAATAAATATACATCACTTAGTAAGTTTCATGATGAGAAACTTACCATTCATCCTCTCACTACCTAGTCTACCTGCTGATGTCTTTGACATCATACTATCAAGAAGGCAATGGACTGTATAGCAGGCTGTTTTCTATGGTGATTTCTCCTAATTCTGCTTTTAATCATTGCACAACACTTCTATTATTTTCTGACTGACTCTTGGAAGTTTGTATGCATCTGTCTTGCCTTTCACGGAACCATGGAAGGGCTGAGGTTGGAAGGAACCTCTGAAGATCATCTGGTCCAATCCTTGCTCAGGTAGGGCCACACAGAGCCAGTTGCCCAGGACAACATCCAGTTGACTTATCTCCATGGATGGAGACTCCACAGGAGTGCTTGATCACCCTCACAGCAAAAAGGGGTTTCCTGATGTCCAGAGGGATCTCCTATGTTTCAGTTTCTGAAGATTTCTAAAGAATAAAGACCTTCACCCAAGCCTTTTATTTTGTTACATGGGAAATTAAAAATGTGTAAGGTTACATGAAGTTCAATTAACAATATTTATCAGATAGAAGAATAACTGTATGATAATTTTTTACTTACAAAATTCACATATACAAATTATACACTGGCAAGTACACTAAATCTGATAACTTTTTCACATTGAAAATTAGAAAAATAAATTAAAAAAATATAAACATTTATCGTTTTTCCCTAGGAAAATAATCTAATGGAGCAGTGCTTCCTCCCGTCCTCCACCAAGCTCAATACCCAAGAAAGGGTTGTAGTTTCAGAGATCTGGGAAGTTCTGTGACGAATTTCAGGTAAAGGTAAAGGAAGGTAGAGGAACTGCCATCCGCTGCACATGCTGTGGACATGCAGTGCCTCGGAGGAGGCACAGCACGCGCCCATAGCTGTACCACTTGCAGGGGACTGAGGGTAAGCTGGAGCTACTCGCTGCCACAGGTGGGAAAGGGTACAAGCCCATGGGAAATAGGTCTTTATCAGTTCCATGCTGGTCCAGTAACTGCTCTGCACAACTGCTAAGGCTTCTACTTAGAGCATCTGAAATCAGAACTTCCTGGGAAGGCAGAGACTTTGCTGAAGAATGATGGTCAGGTCACACTGAATTCAGCTTATCCCATAAAACCAAGCAGCATGGAGAGATGGCAACACATACAGCATGGAACTACCTGGAGCCATACAGCTGCTGCTGACAATCTAACATTTCCCCCCTCATAATTTTACCCACACTTCAGGCCATTCACTTCCCCCAGACATTCCTTTATGAAACTGGCATTGTATGAAGTGTTCCGTTTTTTCTAACTTCAAGAACAGCAGCTGCTACACGAAGTGCTAGAGCAATCTTCATGAAAGGGACAGCTCTCCCAGGCAGGTAACTGATGCTACCTGCAAGACTCAGTTTGAGCATTTTCAGAGTCACTATTAGTTTGTAGCTTGAAGAATGATTAAAACATGTTTACTGAGAAAAGTAGAGCAACTTAATTTCCTTTGCAATTGCTGACTCTCACTGATGCCAAGAGAACTAAGAATATACTCTGTCAGCCAGGTCAGCTGTGCCCAGTGAGTAGCTACACTGCTTTTTGTTCACTTTTAGTGTAAGTCTCTTGCAATGACCTAGTTAAACATTTAAAAGTCCAAATAAACTAGTGCCTCAACAAACCCACTTTCAAAAGACAGGTGTGTGTGGCAGGAACTGCTACTCAACTATTTAGGATGAGTACTCAGGAACAGAAAATGGGCTGGAAGAGCAGAGCTGTTAATCTTTAATTGTAGTTGTGAGTTGCAAAAAGGAATAAACTGGGGTGAAGATTTTTTTTCCTGCCCAAAGAGTGTAGTTAATAATAAGAGAGAAGAACTTAAATATAGACTACTGAACCTGTGCGGCAATTGTAGAAGCTTATGTAATTTGTTTCAGAGGCACTTAAAGCAGGAGGTGAGGGAAAAAAGAATCCATGAAAACATCATTGTACTCATCTGCTGAAAAAAAAAAAACACTGGACAGGCAAATGAATGCACAAAGAAAGATGCACAGCCTTTAGCATAGCACTTAATGGACTAACACATAACGCAAACATCAAAATGGTACAAATAAAGCTACACAAATTTATGAAATCTCTCCTAAAGTAGTTAATTTTGATGCTATATTTGGAGCAGAGTGGCCACAGGTAGAGATGAAAAGCACAGCTAAGGGCTGATGGGGAAATAAAATCACTCAGATTGAGTTCTCCGACTCCACCAGGACTCCCACATGCAGAGGCACTTGAAAATGAGGGAAAAGCAGTGAGCTTTTTTCTTAAAATCTACTGCCACAAGAATGACTTCACAGGGTCATATTAAACATCCATCTACTGCAAGTGCCCTGGCTTACAGTGGCAAGAAGCTACTACCTCAGGAAGAGTATAAAAACAGGGTAACCAAACAGTAATAGTACAAATAACACAGTCTTCCAGAAATCTGAGGGTGGAGAGTTTATGTTACAGGCTGTACACATACCTTAGTTTAACAGCATTTTACGGCTTTCTTTTTCCATGGATTTGTTTTACCACTGCTTGAAATTGTCTGTTTTTTAACACCTAGAAAAAACTTGTAGCAACATTTCACTTTCTCATAATGGTTCTTTACTCCTTGTTGCCATTGCTCAGCTTTCAGCTAGGTCTACTCTGCCCCTCTTCATGTGAATCTGAAAACACCGTGAGTGTGGAAGAAAATAGCGTTTTAAATCAATGCAGTTTTTCCACAATCTCTTCTCTACTTTTTTTTTCTTTTTTATTCCTAACATTTTGCTTGCTTTTAGGGTCGTTGAATTAACCACTGAATTACCCTCAGTGGTTTCAGTTTCAGAGAAGTTGTGATTCAGGTGTTAATGTACAAGACAGTGGACATGTTCTTTGCTTTCACTCCCACGTGTGCTCCCTCTGCATTTGTTAACACTGAATAGCACTTCTTTTGCCCAGTTCACTAGAGTACCATGAGATTCTTCCACGCTTCTTCATGTGGCTGTCCTGCTTACCACTTGGGAAAAGATTGTGTATAACCAGCAAAATTTATTACTTAACTCCCTTTGTATTTGTGTCAGCAATGAACAGCGCAGGACCTAGCTCCCATTGAGAACAAAGCCCTGTAAAACCCTCCTACTATGTTTCTGCCAACTCATCCTGTCACTACTAAGTTTTCCTCTTCTGTCTAATGGAAAAACAGCACAACTGTTAGGCAAACAGATATCCCAAAGGCTCCATGGAAATCTGACTGAACTCAGGAATTAAGGAAATAACTCTCTCGCTTGCTGAACTGATGTTTGACACCATAGAGTTCAACTTCTTACAGGACAGATACAATTGTGATCTTTTACAGCTAATTTAGAACTAAAAATTGTAGATTAGAAGAGACTGCAAGAATATTTTCTTTGAAAATAAAGACTAAAAAGTATACACAGTTCTTCAGGAGAAAAGAAAATGAATACTTGGAAGACATTTGACAATGACACAGTTTAGAAAATTATTTAGATGACACAGATTACTTTCAAAGCTAGAATAAGCACTCTGATAAAGTACCAGTAGGATGCCTAGTGCAACAGAATCCTGATCCCTGCACAGGCATCATCCACACCATTACAGCAGTGATAAAAGAAGATTATTATTTTAAAGTCTGCATTTCCATAATTATGGAAATTACATGGCTTTATTTTAAGTGTTTTTACAATATAGGCCAGATAATCTACACAACAAATGAAGCAACAGGCTCAAAATGGATTAGTTTTCCTTACTGGAACATTTTTAGTTTCAAATACAATTGTTCTCAAATCCAATCTAATGTTAGCTTGCACATTAGGTAAATGTTACACCCCCACAATCACAATAGAGACTACAGCAGCTCAGGCAATGCACTCTACCTGCACAATCACACATGCAATTAGCACAAAGCAATATGATGTGTAATTTTATGGCCAACAGACTAGGAATGAGTATCAGAAAGAAAAGGAAAGATTCAGCATCTGAAAGCGGGTTGCAAAAGGCAAAATTCTCAGAGATGGTTTAGCCAGTATAACAGCTTGCTGTCACCAAGAAGTAATCTCTTGTTATCCTGTCTTTCTCCACCGTATCCTACTACCCCTGCCCATCTATTGTTCCGTCTGCTGGTTCCTACGCTTGCCAAATCCTTTGATAAGTTATTTCAGCTCTTTAACCAGACAGAACTAATTGTTTCTTCCATTTTAGTCAATAACATTGAAAATGCTCATACAAGAGTCCACCAAGCACAAGATCAAACCTAAGACAGTGAGAAGCTGGAAAATGAAAAAGGATCCTCCTCATCTCAGCTTTATCCTGTCTTCTTAGCTTAACAATACCAGCTGTTTCATGTAATTTCACCAAAAGCATGCCTCATTAAGTGTGCAAAGTTCCTTCAAAAGCATTACACACCAAGGAAAAGAAAATGCAATAATTTTACCACTGTGCTTCTTAAGAAGGACATCCAGCGTTATCTTCAGTTTGTGAAGCCTTCTGATGTCAGCACAGGCATATGTAGGGTACTACACTGATCTGGTACGCTCAATTCTTTTTTGTTTGCACATCTCAACTACATGCTCTGGCTAGATCTGGGGACGAGTGGAACACTGATGCATGAATTACATTCTCTGACTGTAAAGTGGAGGTAAAGGGTTCCTATCAATGAAATAACTTCACTAGATTTCCTAACTCTACATGCCTTGGCCCTGGGCTGGAACCTGCAGCCATGAGTTAAGCACCAGAGCTCAGGGAGAGGCAAAGCCCTCCACCAGGTTCCGGCAGCTGATGGAGGATCTGCAGAGAATGCTGTGGAAAGAGGCACTCTTACTCTTCTTTTTGAAGCTTTGCCACCAGATTGTAAAGGAATGAGAGTCACAAGACTAGAAGAAAAGAAGATCATCTAAGTCTCTAGGCAAGGGTTTTTTGACGTTATTAATGTTTATAAATATGTAAAGGGCAAATATCAGGAGGATGGAGCCAGGCTCTTCTCAGTAATGGCCAGTGATAGGACCAAGGGGCAATGGATCCAAGCTGGAGCATAGGAAGTTCCATGTGAATGTAAGGAAAAACTTTTTCCCTGTGAGGGTGACGGAGCACTGGAACAGGCTGCTCAGAGAGGTTGTGGAGTCTCCTTCTCTGGAGACATTCAAGACCAATCTGGACACGTTCCTGTGTGATTTAATCTAGGTCATCTTGCTTGGGCAGTGGGGTTGGACTAGATGATCTTTACAGGTCCCTTCCAACTCCTTACATTCTATGATTCTTTGAAGGATTTTTAACTAAGGAAGAAGAAATCTAACAAATTTTGAAAAAGTTAAGCAGTGTCCAGTTCTGGGATTCCCAATTCAAGAAAACAGGGAACTACTGGAGAGAGTCCAGTGAGGACATCAAAGATGATAAGGAGACTAGAACATCTCTTGTATGAGGAAAGGCTGAAAGAGCTGAGTCTCTTTAGTCTGGAAAAGGGAAGCCTGAGAGAGGATCTCATCAATGTTTGTAAATATCCGAAGGGTAGATGTCCAGAAAACAGAGCTAGACTCTTTTCAGTAGTGCCCAGAGACAGGACAAGGGGCATTGAGCCCACATTGGAAAACAGGAAGTTCCACCTCAATATAAGGTAAAAATTCTTAAGTCTGAGGGTGACAGAGCAATGGGACAGGCTGCACAGAGAGGTTGTGGTGTTTCCTTCTCTGGAGACATTCAAAACCTGCCTGGATGTGATGCTGTGTAACCTGATGTGGGTGATCCTGCTTTAGCAGAGGGGTTGGACTAGATGATCCCCCGAGATCCCTTCCAACCCCCACCAGTCTGTGAATCTGTGATTCTGTGATTTTATTCCTCAGATGATGAATACTCTGAAAATTCAAGACTGCACGTGGTCTGAGAAATGAAACAATGAAAGGGAAATGCATACAAATTGGCTTAAGACATATTTGTATGCTTCATGTCAATTTTTTGCATTTTATTGCACAACACCAAGGCTTTAGGTTGAAGAACGTATTATGTAAATATAGACATGCAGAGTATATATTTAAAAGCCCACTGTTGGTACACAAGGATAATGAAATAAAATAAGAACATCTGCTGGAATGTTAAGTGTCTTTCTAATTAAATCCAGTAGTTGAATGAATCAATTCATTACCAACAAGTCTGGTTTATTATCTCATTAATACAGCTGGTTAATATTATGAGAAGATTAGCACAAGAACTTGAAATGATCCTAAACAAAAATAAATGCAACAAAGGTATACAGACAAACAAAGGGGTCTAAACAATGAGTGAAAGACTGAGATTTTTAGACATGTAAAGAACAAAGGGAAGTAAGAATGATGTGAAAACAAAAGCCACCTAGCAAACCTGGTGTTCCACACTAACAGCATAGCAGATGCTGGCTGGAAAACAGAAAGGCTGAGCACCCTCCCCCAAGCTCATGCTGATTACATGGCAGAAACAGTTATCAAAACGACTAAACCCTCAGATATGGTATGTTTGGGAACCAAGCTGGATTCCTGTAGGTAATTCTGCACAAAACAATACATTTTCAGTACTCTTCTGGAAATGAGTATTTGTAAAGCTTTGTCTAGTACTCAAGTTTTTTTGAGCTATAATGAGAAAGAGTATCAAGAAGCACTGGCTTGACACTTGAGATCCACACATGACAGCTTTCCTGTTTTGCAGCCTTGGCACTGCTGCAGCTATTTGTTGGCACAGCAGCATTCCCTAATTTGTGGTCATATTCTTGGAAGAGATTTTATACTGATTGCAGGATTATTCCTTTGTTTTGTAGAGGGATGACTAATGACTTGCCAAATAAACAGCATTCAAAACCAAAACTCAGAATAATGGAAATAAAACACCCTGTCATCATCTTCACCAATACTACATGCAAATATGTTCCTTAATGAAAGAAGAATCGATGTACATCACAATTTCCTAGCTCTCTATATTAAAGCACTCCAGTACTTGTGTTAAGTTGAATTATCTTTGAGTCTGAGTTCACGAGGAATTATTTGGGTATTACTTTTGCTCGTTAACACACTATGAATGATATTTAGTTAAAATGTCCGTATACTTCGGAGACAACACATCCTGTAGCTCCCCCCAAGATCAGTCAGTCTCAATCCTGCCTGGTTTTTCATTGAATGCAAATGAACACTTCAAAAGAGTACTTAATCCTACAGCTAAATCTTGTCAGTTTTATAGAAACCTTACATATTCTCTAGTATCCACCGCCTGGGAATAGGAGAATTTTTGTCCAGTCAAATGACAATTTTAAGGAAAGCTGTGAGTTAGCAAATCCTAATATCTCAGGACAGAGTTTCTACAGAGCAGGTGTCTGCTGGGAGCTGGAACTAACAGAAATACAACTGTGCTTAATAGCCATATTTAACAGGGCTGCTCTGTCGGGGAGCTTAGGATGTTGCAGTTTCATTAGCATTAACAAGTGTTGCTATGGGTACGGGAGCACAGGCATCAGAATACAAGTGAATAGAAAGAGTAGGAGAGTGATTAATAAAAATGTGAAGTGTTGGAATTTTAATAAAACGAAACCAATGTGCTTGCCAATAAGATCATGTTTAAATAATAGATTACATTATTGCCCAGTTCACCAGCAAGTATATGCCAGTGCTTGTCATTTTTCTACTTGAGCCCAGACAAATCTCTGTATCAATAAAGATAGGAGCATACCCGCTGTTCTCACATTGAGACACACATGCCCATACACATTAATGAAAGTGACCCTAATAAGTATTCATAACAATATTTAAGAGCTGATGTTAATATGCAATTTATAAATTTTTAACATACTACAGAGAGGTTCTGTGCAAGCTCAGCGCCATGTAATATCCCATTCCTGGGCAAACGGCATGGACTTAACATTAGTGGAACTAAATGGAGGGTTTGATACCTTGGTCATGAAACAATATTTATCTATATATTTATTACACTTTTTAGAGGTACTCTGATTCTTTACAACTGTTAAGCAAAATTAGTACCATTTTTGTTTATAGAACACCTAAAGGGTGAAATGGTTGCGGTGCACGAGCATCTGTGTCATACACAAAATACAACAACAATCTCCTACTCTTAGCCAAACTAAGAAAAACATGTTTTACCCTAATTACTAAATGAATGTATGCTTACCCGTTTTTCCCCACCATCCCTGTCTAAAAGTTGGAATTAAAAAATACACAGCAACAGTAATTCCCACAAGTGACAACCCACGTGATGTTTAACAGCAAAACTTCTGCTTTGCTGTTTGATTAAACTGAAGACAGTAGTTTGGACTCTAGCTACAGCAGATAGCTGTACTAGCTACTTCCTTGACTATAGCAATACCTTGAAATACATTATATATATATTAATTGTATAATATATTAATATATTCATGTATTTATATTAATACATGAATATATTAATATATTGAATGTATATATACATTCAATCTCATCCACTTTTGCTAGTCAATAAATTCATACTGGTTCCTCCAGAGGTGCTTTCGGATTTGCTCATGTCATTTCCCTCCCCTGAGAGTGCTGCCCTGGGCTTGCAGGATGGATTATGCCCATTCTCTATGACCTGCCCCTGTGGCTACACCTTTCCAACCTCACTCTGCCTGCTCCTCCAGGATGCCATTACCAGAGTCTTCCTCTTCTGAACACCATCAACACTTGAATGTCCTCATGGGTGTGATAGGAATCAGGAAACCAAGTTCAGTTTAATTACTTTATGCAATATTCTGTAAAACTAAATTCTCCTTTCCTTCTATCCCTCCCTATAACCCACGCCCCCGTTCAGAGGCAGCATGTGTATGACTTACAGCACCAGGCATCAGGCTCCCTTCATCTCCCATCTCTCTCCTTCTAAGAATACTCGTTTACCTTTGCCACATGATAGTCCCAAAGCTTTTCCTTTACTGAATTTTGGCTTTGAATGCAGTTTTCCTTGCAATCTCCACAGGTAGCTCGACAAACATTTATTTGAGCAAACATTTGACTTATGAGAAAGTCTTCAGTTCAGTGCGCTATATGACTATTTAATCACCTGCAACATGAGAACTGTACATCATGAAGACATGGAGGCTGTCTTAAAGAACACCTACAAAGAACTACATCCATCTACATTTTTTTAACAGAAAAGCAGTAAAGCAAATCAAAATGACTCTGAAGTTGTACTCAATACTCAGTGGCATTTCCTGACATTTTCACTGTACTTAAATGTCTAAATAAAAAAAAAAATATATTAACTAATCACTTAGGCTTATATGAATTATTATACTTATCTACAGAATAACATGACACTGCAATAAAAAAAAAGGTATTTTTAAAGAAAACAATCCCAACCTTGTCTCTTTTAGTGTAATCATACAACATGGTAGACATAGAGAGCTGAGAGTCATGTTAGGTACTAAAATCAGGGATTAAGAAGCAATGATTAAGACTTACCCTACTATCTGTAATTATTAACAAGGCAATTATGTACAGAATGAACACAGAATGTTCAGTTACAAAAAGGAGGAAGAAAATATCCAACACAAGGTAAGTGTGAAGACAGGCTGAGAGTAGAGCTTGTTCAGACCTAAGAGAAGGCTCCAGGGAGACCTCACAGCAGCCTTCAAGTCCTGAAGAGATTTATAGGAAAGATTAAGAAGGACTGTTTATCATGGAGTATCATGATCAGACATGGGGTAGTGGCTTTAAGATGAAAGAGAATAAGTTTAGATTAGATGTTAGGAAGAAACTGTTTACTGTGAGGGTGGTGAGGCCCTGGCACAGGTTTCCTGTGGCTGCCCTCTCCCTGGCAGTGTTCAAGGCCAGATTGGATGGGGCTTTGGGCAACCTGGTCTAATGGAGGGTGTCCCTGACCATGGCAGGGCGTTGGAACTAGATCTTCAGTGTCCCTTTCAACCCAATCAACAATTCTGTGACTCAATGATTCCAAGAATTTGAAATAAAAAGACAGAAGTGATAATTTGTGGGTTTTTTGTACTTATAACCCCAAATCTAAATAACAAAATTTAGTAGCTCTTTTTCTGTTTAAATTGCTATTCAATAGAAAGAGTTATCAAAGGCATCATAATAAACAATGCTCTTTTAAAGTTGAGGAATAAAGACTAAATTTCTGCTATTTTCACATGAAAACTATGTTTTATAAAGAGCGCGATTTTGTGCAAAGCTGATCAAGGCTGTAACTTAAAAACTTTTACAAATATGCACTGGAAGATGTCACAAATAAAGCTGTGTAAGCAAATTCAGTACTTGCATTATGTTGCCACTGCTGCTGTTGTGCTGACTTCTCTGCCAACATTATCAAGCTGGAAATACGCATGTCTCAGCTCTCATTTATTGCTTGCCTTGTGACCTTAGGTCTTCCAAAAAGACTAAGTCTTAACAGTAGGTAAATCTGTGTGATGCTGTGTTTAATAAGAATAGTAATACTTTTTCACCGCTACAATTTATTTTAGTGGTGCTTTTAACAACTAATGTACTAAGTCCAGCATATTTTATGCAGCATTGTTACATAAAACGTGTTAATTAGTTTACTCTCTGCTTGTTATCATTACTTACTAGAGATCAATAATCCTTTATTACAAGAATTTTCCTTATCTTTTCTCTTGTCACCCGTCCTTTGCCTGTAACAGGATTAAATTCCCAAGCACGTTTTCCTTTTGATGTTAAAAGGATTGCCTAGTGGTCTTTTTAAACTACTGCTTTATATTCCATAGCTAGAGGAAAAGCTGTATGATTTTTCTTTAAAAACCTAAAGCCTGCTTTAGCCATTCCTATAAGACACCCCCACGTCATTGTGATATAAATATTTACCATACTCCTGACTAAAATGTTTGCATTACAGGGTCTCTAACTCTTTTCCACTGGTAAACATTCTTTGAAAAGGGATGAAAAAAATAAAATACTGTGAAATTTTCGGGTTTTTTTTTCAGACTCTCATAAATTAGAAATAACCTCAAAGTGCATCCTGAGAAGTCCCATTTCTGGGATCCCTATGTATGTCGGTTTCATACTGACAGAACAGGTTGAAAACTGTCTCTGGTATTCCGTCGGGGCTTCCTGATACTCAGCAAGCCTTCAAAGCTAAATTATTTAACTGAGTTTTGTACTTTATGAAGAATCAGTACAAGGAAGAGGCAGCCTGTGGTGTTAGAAGCTCTGTGGTCTGTTGCTGCTTTCTCACAGTGAACTGGAGCTTTTCCAGATGAAGAGTAGCAAAGTAAGTTGTTTCTACTTTTAGAATCAAACCTCCATAAATTGCTATTCAAACTGGAAAAAACAATGGCTGAAAAGGACAGTTCATTATAGCGTGCAGTGATGTGGATCAACACAGTTAAGCCTAATTGATATCTTAGCTCAGGGAAAACAAAGCCTTGACTGTATTTCAAATAGTCCACTATTTGTGATCTTTATAAATAATTTTTTTAAAATTAATTTAAGAGGAAAGTATTTTCAAGTCAGACTTCAAATACTAATATATCTTACAGATCAAAGGGACATCTCACAGCAGGCTATATCAAATTTCTGTGAGCATATTCTGACTTTGAAATAAGAGTTTGAAATAAGCATTTTCATAATACTGGACTTATTTCTCTTGTCCTTCACACATTCATTAAATATATGACACAGATCTTTGCTACATAATACGATATACTCTTACTAACTGATACTGCTAATGTAGCTCATGGACATGGATGAAAAAATAATTGAAGTTAATTTCCTCAAGAAACAGAATTAGAATGTTAGTTAGTGATACAAGCTGTTTATGCTTTTCAGGCAACATTTTGCTAACTGTATAAACACATGCAGACTCCTGAACATTAAATTAGTACAGTAATAACACAGGCTGCATGTTTTCATCCCATATAAGAGAAAATCAAATTAAAACCTCAAGCAGGATGTTTTCTGTTACATACCAACCTTCAGAGAAAAAGCACTATCTCATTTATTCATGCATTACTGAGTCATAATAAAATTCAGTGTTGGCAGACTGGTCAAGACAAATGGTAGCAAAATGCTCCTGTGACAGCAATATCACTTATTACGGCACGCATTTGTTTCATAACCATTCCCGCTTTCATACTGTGAGCCTTGTGCACTCCCACCGTGGGACTGCCAGGGCTGATCTGGGGCACACGCTACGAACTCTGGCAGCGGTCCTGAATTGCAGGATGCTGTGCCATGTATCCCTGCGTTACCCACCAGGCCTGTACCCCTTCCTGCATCTCTCAGCACAGCTTCGACCCACGCTGGAGTCCAGTGGTCACTGGTCATCCTCCAGCTGCTTTGCACTTTGGCTGGGTTTAGAGAGCAGTTTTGGTGCATGTGAAACAGAGTTGTCTGGAGTCCAGATACATAGGAAATACATTCTAGCCCCTAGCAGAGACATCTCTGTCTAAACCACAGGTCACTGCTTCAGACAGCACTGAAACATCTGCACACTGAGGCTGGGAAGGCTGACTACGCGTAATCCAAAGCCAAAATGCCAAACCATGCAATGAAGTTGCAGGGACTGCAGCACCGATTCGCTTTACTTCACCTTAGTATTTCTCAATGTGAACAGAGCCATGTCATACCATACCAGCCTGGGAAGTTGAAACAGGCGGATGTCCACTTATAAACCTTCTACACCAGATGGATAAAGAAAAAGCTTTTCAAATTGCTACTACTTGACAGGGAAAGAAACAGGAGCAGCTACTCTTTGGGGATGAAGCCACCACTGACAAATGGGAGGATGACATCTCCATGAGCAAGAATCAAACAGAAGCAGCTGGGCCATTTCACACTGGTCACTTTCTGTCAATCATAAAAATCAGAGAAAAATACAAGTGAAAAAAAAGACCTTTTGGAGGAGACGATCTAGTGAAAAAAAAAAAACAAGGGAAAAAAAAAAAGTTCAAGAAAACCAGTTGAAATATATTATGTCTAAGAGTTTTTGACCATTGAAACCGTTAACAAAACATGTAGTACAATTTCTCATTAGAGCAAAATATTAGGATAGAATGGCAAACAATCAGTGAACATGGAATTACCTGCTGGGAAACCAGGTCTTGATGTCAATGATCAGACCATAGACTTACAACTATAATGTTCCCTACAGTGCCAAAACATTACAACTTGACAATTACTGCTGCACACTGATGATCTAAAATCCTTTATAATCAGAGAATAAACTCAAGCAAAACACAATGCCCTTTCCATTTATTTCATAATTACAATTTGACTGCCATGACATGTAACATGTTTTGAAAAAAATCAATAGACTCCAGTTTAGCACTCCTGTCTCTGTACATACCATAATCGAAGTGTCGTATATTGGTACTATATCTGCATGAAGCAGTTTGAGCACTCCATATTTGTACAGAAAAAAAAGTGTTATTGCTAACACTGCAGAACATAAATTTAATGCCCTACCAAGTGGAGCAGAGAAGCTCCCTAACATGAAACTGTATTGCATAAATATCCCCGTGCATTACATCTGTACAGTTATGCAGTTATGCATATTGTTACTGAGGAAAACTGCTTGTGCACCCCCAGATTACCTAACCCTACTGGTTTTAGCAGTTCAGCACCTTTCAAAAATGTGCACATTGTATTACAACTTAAACAGCACAGTTTAGGTCTGGTTATGCAGTTTTCATGGTGCTGACCAACACATAACTTAATTCAACAATTACTGGACACTAATTTTTTCCTCTCTAGTGGCTGTAGTTAATGACTGATGACTCAAGACAACAATTCTGCAAAGAACCTGCACTCTTACATATGCATCACCCTGACTTCAGAGAGACACTGGTAAATTCAAATGCTTTCAGCCTTTTCTCCTGAGTTTGTGAAGCAGGAGCATCAGATGGAGTCTGGTAGCAGCTGTAGTTTTAAGATGCAGACCTTCACATGAAGATGCAGAGTTGTAGCAGGGGTTGCATGATACGACATAGTGGAAGGAAAAACATAGGGCTGGAAAAGGTTATGAAGGCTTTTTAGACAGAAGAATTTCACCTATACTGAAACTAAAATAATTAATTCTTGTAAGTTCGTAATATTTAAATAATTTTCTTACTTTTCTACTGTTCTTATCACAGCCATATCCTGGTTTAAGGCCTGTATTCCTTCATCAGCAAAGCGGGCTCAAGACTTAAAGGAAGAACTCCATCACCTGTTAATATGACAGGCACACCTTATGGCAGGCATCACTGACTGCAAAGACTTACAGTTTTGGTGCTCTTCCAGAAAACTGATGTTCCCTTGTAAAAACAAAACAGTGAACAGGGTGTTTCAAAAGGCATAACAAACTAGCCTGGCATCTGTGTCACAGTTAGGATGCTCAAAAAATGTGTAATAGCCCCCTGGTTCACATCTCTACATCTAAATCACAGAATCACAGAATGTTAGGAGTTGGAAGGGACCTCAAAAGGTCATCTAGTCCAACTCCCCTGCCTGAGCAGGATCACCTAGATTAAATCACACAGGAACGTGTCCAGATTGGTCTTGAATGTCTCCAGAGAAGGAGACTCCACAACCTCTCTGGGCAGACTGTTCCAGTAATCTGTCATCCTCACAGTGAAAAGGTTTTTCCTTACATTCACATGGAACTTCCTATGCTCCATCTCAGACCCATTGCCCCTTGTCCTATCACTGGCCATTACTGAGAAGAGCCTGGCTTCGTCCTCCTGTCACTCACCCTTTATATATTTATAAATGTTAATGAGATCACCCCTCAGTCTCCTCTTCTCCAATCTAAAGAGATCCATCTCCCTCAGCCTTTCCTCATAAGGAAGATGTTCCACTCCATCATCTTGGTGGCCCTGCACTGGATACTTTCAAGGAGTTTTATGTCCTTCTGGAACTGATGGGCCCAGAGCTGGACATGATATTCCAGGTGTGGTATCACCAGGGCAGAGTAGAGGGGGAGAGGGACCCCTCTTGACCTAGCCACCCCCCTTCTAATACACCACACGCTGGCCCTCTTGGCCATGAGGGCACATTGCTGGCTCATGGTCATCCTACTGCCCACCAGGACCAACAAGTCCCTCTCACCTACACTGCTCTCCAACAGGTCAGTCCCTAGCCAATACTGGTACCTGTCAACATGTCAACACCTATCATGTTCAAAGGACCTCAAGGGTCTGTGGACTGGTGAATTGCTACTCACTATTGCCCCACTGGAGGTAACATAAGGCCTGAGCAGAGATTCCAAACAACTTAAAGGCTTTAACATGCAAACAATTTAAACATGTTTAATCTACTCTGTGGTCCACAAGCATTATCACCAGGAGCCTGAAGCAGCTGACTTCTCAAGGAGCTCCAGCCAGCACACAGAGAAGTTGATACTTGGCAGTGTGTTCATCTATCAAAGTCTCTACCTGCTCCTCAGTGGGCAGGCACTGGCTTAAGATTACTGGAATTAAATGCAGTTCACGTCCACTAGTAGACAATTAAATTAATACCTAACAAAGATAAATATCGTCTCTTTTCATGCTACAAGTTTTCTGAATTAAGAGAAAACCAAACAGCAAGCTTTTATTGGGTGTTTTTTTGAGAATACAACGTATCCTGTGCCTTGTGCTTACAGCTGCTACATATTCATGCTGAGATGAATATGTAGCAGCTGTCTTCAGATAACATACCCTGCACATTTGTAACACAGTTATTTGTAAAAAGGTAGCAGGATCACAAGAAGTTCAGATCTGTGTTACCAAGCAATACAATCCATTACTTATTAATCCATTACTATCCATTTAACAAGACACTTAGTTTCACCTGTACACTCATCATTAGTTTTTTTTTAAGAATCGTGCTGTGGAAGGCTAATACCACTAAGATCGTATTGTAACATTACATGAAAGGATTTTGTCTTTTTACTCTTCAAATACAGAAGCACATAAAAGGTTATTCTAACAACTATAACTTAGTAATTTCCAGCCCTTCATAAGATCCTCGTGCTTATCAGCAAACCATTTAAAATTACTGAGACTGCATTTGTAATTAAAAATCATAACAAATGTTCTTAAAACATTTTGAAATAACACTGGTTTAGGAGATTCATTCATGTAATCACACTAAAATATACTGTGTTGCACTTACAGACTTAATTAGTGAACTCATCCTCCAGGTGTAATTGCTGGTTGTTCAGTTCACAATTAACCTCTGCCAAACCAAGATTCTTTATGGAGACTATAATGCTTACTGATTGAAGGTCTCTGTTCTTCCCCTCTACAAAATCTATGGCAAGGTGGAAGCTCCCGATCTTGAAATCCTCCACTAAGTGCACAGATTTAACCCAATGGTGGTACTCTAGATGCATGGAAGTCCCCTGTGGAGTAACAACTGAGGGTGCAACCATATCTGTGAACTTTTGGAGCTCACTGGGCTTTTCCTGAAAGGGACTGAGTGGGACACCAACCCCTGAAACCATCACACAGAAACAGGCAGATGGTGGGCTGGTTGAGGCCATCAGACTTATATTTGGAGGAACTCTGATGAAAGGACACAAAGTGGAAGCCACATGCTTAGGGCAATGGCTGTTCTATCACCTTGTTGGTGTTTTCACTCATGGCAGCTGCAGCCTGCAGCTCCCTGTTCACAACCATGCATGCTGTGGATGTTTGAAGAGGAAGGAGAGAGGAAGGAGGTTAACACGCTCACTCCAGGCTGATCTGCATAGCAGAGGTGGGTTAAGGATGTGTGGGATGGGAGGGCATCTGGTTCATTCCTTTATTTGGTTAATGACTGTTCAGTATAAAAGAATAGATAAATACCACTGGAAGTTGTAGATTATAACACACAAACATTAATAAGGTGGTAACAGAGACGGGTTTTTGGTCACTACAGGAACTAACGCCATTAAAGGGACTACTCAAACACAGACTTGAACAGGCTGTCCTTGCCACTGGTAAGGAAGGGGTAATGTGATTACTATATGTATTATGGTATATTTGAGGGTGCTTGTGGGATATCAGAAGAGGCTTCTGGGATTATGTTTATCCTATTGTGGGAAGTTCAGAGAAGGGGCCAAAGGAAGAAAGTGAAAGGGTGGGGGGTACCAAACACTGGGAAATGAAAGTGGAAAATAGAAAGGGCCAGTTGCATTTAAACAGGCTTCTCATGCATATGCTGCTCTGGTCAAACCTTGCAACTGATCACTAAGGTCTATCATTTCTTGTTACTAAATCCTTTCCTTTAATATTGTGTTTAATTCACTCCCTGTCCCCTGCATGATAATGCCGCAAAGCTTAATAGCCAGCAGTGGCAGGTCACAAGGTCTGCAGGTCCAGAAACTAGAGGGACCACGGTGTGTCTACAGTTTTCCTAGTGACTTCAACCCTGAATGCACTGTGCATGTATGTGTAATGTGCTAGAGGGGCTCAAACTGGGCTAGTCAGTGAACAGAAGGAGACGTCTATCTGGAAAGACTCGAGGTCTGAGTCAGTGGCTGGGAAGGGGCCCAGGCTCCAACCATGGTCACAGTTGAGAACTGGCTTTAGGGCAGAGCACAACCATGTATATTGCTACCGCTGTCATTTCCCTCACTACCTGGCTCTCCCAGGGGAAACGGGTTAGAAAGGGATTAGAAAGGGAGTAAAGAAGCACTCTCCCTTTCTAGAAGGGCCACAGGTGGCCAGGTGCCACTGCCAGGGAATCCCTTTAATCACTCCTTCAGCAGGGCCACCCTGATGCATGCAAGAGCTTTTACCTAAGGTGCCCTGCAGCTTTGCACCCTTGGAGTACCAAGCCTAAAGAAAGCTGTCAATACTACAGCACCTCAATGTCTTTCTTGTAGTGAGGGGCCCAAACGTGAACACAGCACTCGAGGTGTGGCCTCACCAGTGCTGAGTACAGGGAGACAAACACTTCCCTGGTCCTGCTGGCCACACTATCTGATACAAGCCAGGATGCTGTTGGACTTTTTGGCCACCTGGGCACACTGCTGACTCATGTTCAGCTGGCTGTCAACCAACACCTCCGGGTCCTTTTCTACCAGGCTGCTCTCCAGCCACTCTTCCCAAGCCTGTAGTGTGGCATGAGGGCGTTGGGACCCACATGAGGACCCAGCACAAAATCTTGTGGAACCTCACACAGTTGGCCTTGGCCAACAGAGTGAGTCTGTCCAGCTCCCTCTGGCAGGGAACTGACAGAGATTCCTACCCTCAAGCAGACCAACACTCCCACACAACTTGGTGTCATCTGCCAACTGAGGGTGCACTTAATTCCGTATTCCAACACTGAGTCCTGGTGAACACCACTAGTGATCAGACACCAACTGGATTTTACTCCCTTCACCACAACTCTTTGGGACTGACCATCCAGCCAGTTTTTTATCCAGCAAACTGTATGCCCATCCAAGCCATGAGCAGCCAGTTTCTCCAGGAGAATGCTGTGGGAAACAGTGTCAAAGGCTTTACTAAAGTCTAGGTAGATAAGTTCCACAGCTTTTCCCTCATCCACTTGGTGAGGATGTCAAGCAGGACCTGCCTTTCAGAATGGAAGAGACAAGCTGAATAAAGCTTTTTTTTTTTTTTTTTTTCTGATGATACATAAGCAGATGGATAGAACCATTTATGAAGAAAACTAACTGGAAGCTCTAATGCCCACCTCAGGCTGGTGGAGGTCAGAGAACCAACAGTGCAGCAAAGAGATGGCAAGACCATCTTATGGTAGCCGAAACCAATAGCAGGGCAAAATCGGTACCAAGATATACAGGCTGATGACTGGGCCCTGGCCTGAGGTATTGGTAACATGAGACACTGCTGGGCAGGGCACAAAAAATGGCTGAACATAAAAGAGTGAGAAGCTGGGAGAAGTTTTGTGGTGAAGAAGGGCTGGTTTTCAGGTAGTTAAGGGGGGGTGGGGGGGAGAGGAGAGGAGGCTGGGCTTCAGAATGGCTTGGGAGGCGTACAGTGTTGGAACCTTCTGGGGAGTAAAATTTTGGAAAGCCCACAGGGCCAATATAACTGTATCAGTGATACTGGTGTGAGGCTGAGAGGCCCAGATAAGAGCATCAAGAATATCAGATTCGACTATGCACCAGGTAGTGGTCATGAAGCTGGAGCGGTTGGTGAGCAGGAAGAGACCTTCACCTGGAAAGACTCGGAGTCTGACCCAGTGGCTGTGTAAGAGGCCCAAGGTACAGGAATATTAAACAGACTTAGTGCCCACACTGGTATTCAAGTGGCCTGAGAACACAGAGGTGCTTGCAAATCTAAAGAGGAATTGTGTTTTCCCTCGTGAATGTCAATCCTGATCACTCAGTAGTGCGGAATAAGACTGGGCTATCCCTCTTGTTGTTTATGAGCATGCTGTCGATGTTTATGAGGATACGATAAAGGCATTGGTCTGTGCATGTCTGTGTGACCCACCATTTCAGTTTTGTGTTTGTGCATGCCTCTCTTGAATTCACACTCAGTCAAGCTCCTGGCCAGACCTGCAGGCAGGAACAGCAGCAGCTGCATCCACCAACCTGGACAGAGAAACCTCCCAGGTCTAAGAGTACATAGGATTGGCTCTCAATGACCAGAAAAGAGGAACCCTTGTATTCCAGAGTCCACTGGGTTGAGGGGCTCTCATAGCAGCCTTAATGAAAGCGAAATTAAAGAGTTAACAAAGTGATGCTTACAGTATCAGAAAGAAACCAACTTTCACTGAAGTATCCTCTAGGTGGCAATGAAAAAGGTAACATTGTGCAAAACCAGTCAAACTTTAGTTTTCGACTGTAAACTGAATTCCTTTAAAAGTGGGACACAAGAGATAGACGTGGAAGGAATAAGAATCACATGCTGTGCTCTGGCATAGTACGCTCCAGCAGCATGGTATTATAAAGCATTTGAGCACATTAAGACCCTGAGTAGGAAACAGTAAATGTCAGACTGCCAACAAAGCTATGAAAGACACACTTCCAGAAGAAACCTCATTTTAAAATCCACTGACAGATGCTGTAAGAAATGTTGATATGTGGCATAATTAATGTAGACTGAACAAATTGTACTGTGGACAGTGATGTGATTATTATAAGAGACTCGGTGAAGGCTGCTGGAGGGAACTAACTAGAAAACAACACAGCCCTGGATTAGAATATACAAGCACAGGGTTCCCTGTAAATAGAAAACAGTGAGACCGGGAAAGATATTTAAATATCCTGTACATTGACTCAAAAGATGTAACACACTTTCCCAGGTGCAAATGCAAGTTGGTGCTAGAGTGAATAAATGGCCTCATAGAAAAGAAATCTCAGAAAGATTACGGATTTTTCTCAGAAACAAGGAAATGATAAATATTAGGGTAAGTTATTTTCTTTGCTCAGAGACAAGATGATTTATAGCCCAAGTTCTGTTTACCCTAAATCACTGGGCTCTAGATGAATAATTCTGAAAAGGCTGTTTCAGCTGGTGGGCAGTTTTGTCTTTGTTCAAAGGAAGAAGAAAGACAGGCTCCGAGCCCAATACAAACACGCTGAAGTCAGTCATGGTTAACATGATGGACAGCAGTTAAAAGGCTGTGGCAGATTTTCATGACTGCCAGCCAGCATGCTGGCAGTCCTCTCTTATGGAGGCAGGGATAGCTTGGATGTATGTGGAGGTCTATAGGCTGAGGTGGAAGTTAATTTAGCCTGGCATCTATTATTCTGGTTTCTAATAGTGACTTTTACACATTTAATCACCTAGAGACCCCAAAGGCTCTGCCAGGGGATGCGAGGACAGTTTGGGAGCAAAGACACCAAAAGTTCAGAAATCCTTGCAGTGAACGTTTGAGCTCACTAATAGGAAAACAGCACGGGTCTCCAAATTCCAACATTACAAAGTTGGGGGAGTTTGTGTGTTTCTGTATCGGGTTAGGGTTTTTTCATACTGGTGCCAATGTCTTTACAAGAGTAACCCGGAAAAACCTCCGGGTAACCTCATCGTCTCTAGTACTCCACAGACCTATGCAGAGTTTCACAGAAGACGTGCATGGACAAAAGCGACTGTCCTTTCCAACACAGCACAGCTCTGCCCCCGGGTGCAATTACGCCAGGGTGGTCTGGCTTTTCATGTAGGAGAGGCTCACACCAACATGCTGCAACACATAAATAATGTAAGAGTAGTACTTTAACCACTAGTGTAAATAAAATGATATTTTATGAACAGAAGAAGGGTACACACTAGAGAAACAATGCAAAGGTCACTTAAATAATCACCAAATACCGGTCTGACAGCTAGAAGGATAGACACTAGGTGTGAAACAGCCTGCTTGCATATGGCTTCTTTCCGTTGTGTCCTTCACAGTATTGGCAACTTAAAAATTCAGTGTAACTTGACGGTAGAGGCTAAAAGCCAACCTGAACTTAAAAAAAAAAAGCCACTTTCCTCTTCTAAATGTGAAAACGTTAAACTTTTTTTTTTTTTTCAGCTCAAACTGAAACTTCCCATAAAACTTCTAGTTACCAATTCAGAATACTTTTTAAAGAAACGGACATACTCATCCTTGAGACAACCTGCACTCAGTGAGGACTGCAGAGCAGCATCCTATCGCTGGATTTTTTCCCCTTTTTCTCTGTATACGCCTTCCCCTGGACCAGAAAATGTAACAAGGTCTTGCTTCTGCCCCACAGTGCATCTAGGTTTCTCTCACGAGGTTCAGTTAGTTCAGCCTGAGGACATCTTGGAGTTTACCTAAGGTGAACTCTAGCTACACTGCCCCTAGAAGGGTATTGAGATACGTCTCTCAGCGGTCTTCTTCAGGGATGAAGATCTCACTGTTCTTGCTGCTCAGGGTGCCTGACTTGTCCCGGGCTGTCACCCCTGGCAGTCCATTTGTGCTCCTCGCTGTACACCACCTGCTTTTATCTCTGTGCATGTACGTGCTGAGATACCTATTTACGTGGGAAGTCAACAGGCCACTGCGACGTGCCAACTCTCTGGCACGCTGCCAGCACCTTGCCCCTTCTCAGTACAACCCACTGCTGGAACCTCTCCCGGTTCCCTAAGTTTTACGTGCCAAACTCGGGGCTTCACTAGGGCGAACGGCACCGGCAGGACCTGAAGGCCTCACGCCCCCGGAGGCGGAGACGGGGCTGCCCGCAGCTCTCCCCGGAAGCCCTCTGCGACCGGTGACCTCCGGGGTCCCCACCATGCCGGGCCCTGACGGCTCCGAGCTGTCCCACACGTATCCCCCGCTGCCCCACGGAGGCCGCCTCGTCCCACCACCCGGGACGGCGGGGTCGCCGCCGAGCCGAGGGCCACCGACTCTCCGGGAAGAGGAGAGCGGGGGTCCCCCGACGCGTCTCCGCAGCACACTCACCTCTCCGCTCCGGGGACCCGACGACCCCACCAGGTTCTGCCATGCCGCCGCCGCGCCGCTCCTCCCGTCTTGGCGTG
>VXBZ01005982.1:753649-852354 GCA_013399135.1 Heliornis fulica
CTCGGCTTCTCCCCGCCGGCGCTGGGTGGAAAGGCTGGGGTTTCAAAGGGACCAAAGCAGCATTAAAATATATCGCAGGGAGCGGCGACCCGGCGGGGGGACGGTCTCCGGCAGCGCCCCGGAGAGCAGCGGGAGCAGCGGCGGGGCTGTGGGCATTGTTCGGGTGCCGGGGGTTTTGCCGCTACTTCGGTAGAAAGCAGACAAAGTGTCGTTTGTGGGAGCCGTGTTTCCTTGCCTGTTTATTCAACTCTGCTCTGGAGCCCGCTGATGTGACTACGAAGTGGTCAGGGAGGCTCACTCACTGTGATGGTTTGGGGTGGGTGGGCGGCGGGGCGTTGACACCCGCCGATACTCGCTGAGCCCGTCCCGGACAATAGCCCCCTCTGACACTGATGTAGCCGAACTGTCACACGAACCTATTAGCGTAGTAAGCAGCTTTCCGTGTGTTTACGCGGAGCTTTGCGCGTTACGTGGGGGGGAGGGGGGGAGCAGGAGGAGCGCGGAGCCCTCCTTTGTGTTCCCGCGTGTCTGTCTGCGTGGGTGGAGCCGCGCTCGGGCGAGCGGTTGGCGCGGGAGCCAGCCCGGCGCGGTGCCGCTCCGTCCCACTTGGAGTCGGTCCCAGATGTTGCCGTCCTCCAGACGTTAAATTACAGAGATCAACGGTGGGATTTGTTTTCGTGACTTCTTCATTTGCCAGGTCGCAGCTGGGTTGCGAGATATTGATTAGTCCTGCCGCCCGCCTTTCTTTACGAGGATGGGCAGAGGCTTAAAAGCCACTCTGGGATTCCCCGGAATGGCATTCTGGATATTAGCAGTCAAGTATTTCAAGTTGCAGCCCTCCTCTCACCCTTTTGGTTGGGTTTTATTTTTGGGCATAGCACGCTATTTCACAACTGAAACGTTTTTTTTCCTGATTTATGAGCCAAAAAATCACGGTGCAGCATCTTTTCTACTATTGTAAGTGAGCAGCCAAGCACTGTTGCCCCTAAGCAAATGACTACCCCTGGTTACTAAAGAATTAAGTTATGTATCTTATATAAGGTAATTTATGTTTAATAAGCCTTTTCAGGTACTCGTATCACTGTGTGGCTCTTCCTCACTTGGGAAGGGTGTTGTTATGGAAGTCTTATGTCTGCAAAAGAGATACAGTTGTGGTCCTTCAGCAGTGGGCTTCCTCTGATCAACCAGAAAATGTGGCTCACTACAAAGGTCCTCTTTATTTTTGTAAATATAATATAGTCACAAAAAGATGCTTATTCTTATTTAAATTCATTCCATGGCTTTCTGTGATTTCCCGTCCAGAGGCTATTCAAGATAGTAACAAAAAGCCACTGTTCAATTTGGGTCCTCTGTGTACACCCCTAGGATGGGGGTGATGTAGTTCACAGGACCACTGCAAAATGTTGAAAACACTAACCTGAAATTATCCTTTTTTCTTGGAGCGTGTTTTATGCTATGTGCTCACTCACCTACATGATAAGTGCTGCCTGCAAAATGTTCACACCCAATTATTGTATGAGCTATTGTGCTATGTAGCAGTGGTAGGAGAGGCAGGAGAGTTTTATCTTGCAGCATAATTCCTTAAACTTAACGTAAAGTGAATTTTGTAGGTCAAACTTGCATTTTTGCATTACAGATCTGCTTATATATTTTATCTTTTAGTGATGGGATTATGATGTTTCTAAACAGGTTTTTAATGCTGATGTATTTATCTGTCCATGTATTATAAAAACCCCTTTGAGAATCCCGATTAGTTGTACCAAACATATGTATCCTTTGTATAAAGAGCTCAGGGCTTGCATCAATATCAGACCTCATCTGCATTTTCAATCTGAATTTTGCTGCACATGCTGTGTGCTGCACATTTCTACTGTGGCATGCCAAAATGGATGAATAACCAGGCAACAGCCACCTGGTTGCACTGAAGGTTTGCAGCTTACCAGGTGTCTGTTGATCACTTGTGCAGCCTGTTTCCCATGCTGAGGGGCAGCTACTACAAGTAATAGTTTTATCTTCAGATTTTTAAACTTCTCTGCTAGCCACTGAGAATATCTAATTGGATGTCTTACTGAGCAGGCTGCTTTACTGTGAGTTCATTTACCAGTAGGCAGACATGCTGCCAATTCTTTTCCTAGTAGATAGACATACTGCCATAATGTAAAACATAACACTTGAAAGTGATGCACTTCATATTACATTTATGTATTTTCATTTCTAAGGCTATAGATTTTTGTCAGTTATGTATTATCCCTTGGGATGCTAAAGATGAAACAAGCGTTGGAATATTTCTGTTTTTGAGAAACTTTGCATTGTTTGGGTTTTGGTATCTTTATTTTCAGAACAGAATGTTAAACTTCTGTGTTTTGCTTTAAAATTCCATATGTTCTGAATCACACCTTCAGCTGTTGTGTCAAACTGTTGATGGCATCGCACAAAGGATCCAGTGGTCAGTTATGTGGACTATTTACACAAAGTATGTGAGTGTAAGGGTAGGAGAAACAAGATTTTTTTTTTTGCTGTTAATAGTATCTAAAATTGGTAGATGTCAAACAGAGCTGGCTTATGTAAATGATCTGTGTTATTCTGTGGGGATTTGGAACCTAACAGAACAACACTGATTAGAACAATAACCAAAGCCTTTGTTAAAATTAGTCACTTAAGACTGCATGGCTGTGGATGCTCTGCAGGCAGCAAAGCAGTGAGTTTGTCTTTCAAAGGTGATTCTGAATAGTTGGTGCAAATGGGAAACTTTCAGCTGTAACTCGTAAATCACAGGACTACTCAATTCTTTGGTAGCTGCTCTTTGGAGTAAAGACAAGTTTTGTTAGCTTAAATATAGGGGAACAGTTTTTCTTTGACTGGATCTGTGTACTAACATGCCACCTGATTTCTTTGATTTACATGAATCTGTAAGGATGCTGTTATGCTTTTTGGAATGTGATTTTTCTATTTTCTGCTGAGAACACAGCTTCTCAGGAAGGTATTATTTTGAGGGGATTATGATGGGAAGGTTAATTAAGGAGAAGAATTAAACAGTTGCTGAAGGCATAATCTAATTTATAAGCAAAATGGGTCCTGAAGTTTGTTCTGAACAAGAAAATATGCTAGTTAAGTTATACCAAGCACTAAAACTTTTCTTTGGTATGGTTAGGCCATAAATCTGTCTTCCCAAGGGAGTATGAAGAGTGGCCATCTCCTGTTTTATAGACTGAGAAATGGATGCATCAAGTGAGCTCGTGCTGTAAGCTGAGGCTTAGAGGACGAAAGCGGTATATTAGTTGATCACAGGAGGAGTATTGACTAGCACATAGACAAAAGCCAAATCAATTGGCTTGTGTGCCCTGTTCCTCTGAGTTGCAATCAGACTAATCTTGCTAGCAGTCCTCTTGGAAGATAGCTAAGACCTCTTTATCTGTGTGCTGCAATTGCTTTTTTGACTACAAGTTAGCTTTACTGTAAACAAGCTTGGCTTGTTTAGCTAACACCAAAAAGATCAGGGCAATGATGTGGTTAATGTCACAGTATTTCTGTCAACAACTGTGCTAGACTTGTAATACCATGTGATTTTACACAAATGTTTCATCAGATTCTCTTGTGTCCATTCCCAAATAGTTACAGATGAAGCTTCCAGTCTCTTTCACACTCTGATTTTTGCCTCACGTTTGAGGCAATGAGCGATAATGAGCGATATCCAAAACTTCTGTCAGGCTGCCTTACACAGCTGTTTAGGGGTGAGGCAGGGTGAAAGTGTCTTTTGGAGCTCATGAACACCATTTAGTTAATGAACAGTTGCAGGTCAATCTTTGCTGCTTGTTGTAGTTTGGACTGTTTGTGGGACTGTCACCTACAGGTAGGTGAAGGTGAGGTACTGTGGGGCAATGAGAGTGAAGCTGGCAGGATACCAGTGCTCCTTTTGCTTCAGTGGGGTGATAGGAGCCTGTGATAGATCTGGCTGGGATGGAGTTAATTTACCTCACACTCACCCTGGCAGGGCTGTGCTGGGCTTTGGCAGCCAGCAAGGTGTTGGTAACACACCAGGGGTTTGGCTGCTGCTGGCACAGTATCAAGGCTGTCTCTCCAACATCCCCCCTCACCAGTGGGCTGCAGGTGGGCAAGATATTGGGAGGGGATACAGCCAGGACAGCTGACCCCAACTGACCAAAGGGATATTCCACATTATGATCTGTGTTCAGCAGTGAAAGTGAAATATACATATATATATTGAATCCCTGCCTCCTGGGAAATAACTGGACATCACTGGCTGGTAGGAAGTAAAGAACTTTTGATTTTTTTTTTCTTGCTTCCACAGACAACCTTTGCTTTAAGATGCCTTTATCTTGACCCTATTTTTCCCCTCCCTGTCCAACTGAGGAAGGGGCTGATAGAATAGGTTGGTGTGGGTACCTGGTGTCCAGCTGAGTCAACCCACCACAGAGCCCATTCTCATTTTACAAAATATACCTTAAGCTCTAGCTGAGAGAGAAATTATGTGGGCCTTTGCTCTAGGAAGATTTTTGACATATAACCCATTCTTGTGGAGGCTTTTAGATTAGCTTAGGATGTCAGAGAAAGATTTTTTTTTGCCTATACAGGCAGTAACTTAGTATCTTTCAAAGATGGAATTATTTCAACTCACAACATTTTGAAAAAACTATTGCTGACTCCATTCAGGTGGAGAGCAGAATGTTAAGGTTGAAGTAACTTGGGTCACAAGGCTAGCCTTAAGTATGAGCATTGATAAAGCAGTGAAATAGCATAAAATAAGGTTAAATATTTTAAAATGTATTTAACAGCTGCCTCAATTTAGTCTTTCGTGCAGATGTGGTGTTTTTAGTGTATTATCTCCAAAAGACAGCCCAGAGATGGTTGATGTATTAATGCCTTTTTACATAGTGTCATTCAGAGAACTGATCTATGCACTGTGCATCCAGAGCTACTAGTGAAGACTTTTGAAGGCTGATGTTATTTCATGGCTAGCTGTATACTAATGACACTGTTTATTTTCTTCTGCTTTCATTGTACTTTTTTTTTGCCACCATTCTCAGTGTTGGACTTGTGTGACTGCTAGCTGGGTCAGATGTAGCCAGGAGATGATGGAACATTAGCGAGTTAAATAACAAAAGGAGTGAGGTCAAGAATGTGGTCTCCCTGCTGAAAGGAGAACGTGAATTTTTATCTAGCATAGGCTAATGTAATCTGATGTCCTCTCAGAGGTAGGACAACATGTGGTGGAGTCACTAACTTCCATGTCAAGGAAATTGGTTATTTTACTCCTGTGTAGGTGTCTTTATACTTTATATTGCTGTAAGAGTGTCTGCTTTTGAAAGAGATGTGTAATTCTGAGCTGCAGGTTAGGGAAGCAAATTCAGAATAAAATTGGTTTCATGTTTACAGCCTGGTTCAAGGTGAATGCATTCTCTACCACATTCCATAGTTTCTGGCTCATTTCTGAGCGTAACTCACTGTGTAGGTTTTGGTCTATAAAGTTCTACATAATTTGAGTCTTGGGATCAGGGAGAATCCTGAGGAAAGCATTTTGACTGCTTGGATCATTTGTGACACTCAAATGTATTCAGCAACTGAGACAAGGCACTTTGAGCAGAGTGTGCACTCCTGGGAGGTGTGTTGCTTCATTTCTTTAGTTTTGAGATACTGTGTATTTTTTGTGAGGTGTTTTTGTAGTTGATTCAGTGAAACTACATGGGAGAAGACCCCTCAGTCTTTTCAAGTCTGTCTTGGTGGTTTTGCACAGGGGTGTTGAAGTGTGGGGTTTGTGTCATTTTGCCAGTTCTAGAATATATTTTGTGACCTATTTTTGGAGGTAACTGTAGATAATAACTTGTCTTGCTCTTCCTCAATGTCCTTTTGTGGGGGGCTGGGCAGAATATCTTTGAAGTGACCACTGTCCCCTTCATAGTGATTTGGAAGCCAGGAGATTAACCTGAAAAGAGATGACATGCATGCAACTAAAATAGAAGTTATTTATGGTAGATGACTACCAAAACAATCTAAATTTTGTCTTATAAAAGAAACATAAGAAATACTTAGAAAGGGCTCTGAGATATTTGAGCTGTACCACTTTCTCAGGGCCAAGTCAGCTCTATTCATCACTTCTGAAGGATGTTTATCAGCATGTTCTTTAAAATGCTTGATAAGGAAAGGTCTGCAACTTCTGTAGTAGGTACTTAGCAATCCTATTAGGATAAACTAGAGTTTATCACTGGAGTAGTTTTTCTTTGTTATCCTTATGGGTATATGAAGACTTGCCATGACTGTCATCTCTTCCAATGAAATTGCTTCAGTTGTTACATCCTTTCCTTGCAGATGATGATCTTATCTTTGACCTATGTTTATCTTTGATCTATGTTTAAAACTGGACAAGAAAGCTTTGTCAGGTAAAAGCGGGAGATTCTTTTAGTATATGCTTTAGGAAATGTTTCTGTCATTCCCAGTGTGGTGTTTGTTCCCTCTGTGGTAGTATTGCATTGACTCATATTCAGTCAGGAGCTAATCAATCACTTAGAGCCTCTTCTGGAGTTCTGTTGTCTAGACAGTAATTTTCCCATGCTGATTTGTCAGCTGATCACTTCTGCTTATGTGTCCTTAATGAACAGCACTTATCTTCCATACTATTTCTCCTGTTAGTCAGTTGCACTGCCTCTTAAATTTCCTGTCTCGCAGACCTGTTGGAAGCACCTTGTCTGGCAGCTTTGTGAGATGCAATTCGCGGACTGTACTTGCTAACAAAAGTGAAGCTTGTTAAGAGAAGCAATGGGGGATGAACAACTGAAGACACTTGGATGCCACAATGATTTGCCATTACTTCACCTCTGCACGTGTGAAGGAACATGTTTGTCAGATCTTTACAATGACAAGAGACTGAAGTGATAGCTGTTCTTTGTTTCTATTCAGAATGCACGTTTCTGCTTATTCAGAATGCATGTTCCCAGTTATAAGGTTTAAAGGCTATGAGAACTTGTCAGCTTTGCATTTTTGGGCACCTGAAATGTTTTGTTTGAAAATGATGCTGACCTAAGGTGCTCAAAGGTGGGTAAGAGCTGCAAACAGTGCAGCTCTGAAAGTCACCTGTGCTACAGGGACCAAGACAAAAGCTTGGATGTTGTAATTTATAATGCATTGTGCTTGCTGGTATTTGTTTTGAATAATAAGATGAAGTCATTTTAACAGAATTAGAGGAAAACAACTGTTGTCTTATGGGCTCAGGCAAAAACATTCTCTTGAAGGAGAGCTAATATAAGGGTGGAAAAACACCGCCTGCCAATACTGATTGCATCTATCATCCTCTTCCAGTTAAGGAGCAAAGTAAATTTATTTTACAGATTCATATGCAATTATTTATTAACAGCTGAAACTATTTCAACTGAGAGGTGGTGTAGTCTGTTTACTCTCTTCTCTAGAGTTTTGTTCTTAATAGCTTGCGTGTAGAAAAAAACCAATTGTAAATGAGGTAATAAACCCCAAATGGGGCTGTTAGTTGGTGAAACTCAAGGTATTTGAGTAATACCTTATTTAACTTCTCATTTTGGATAGTGGACTTGAAGTATATGTGTCCTTTTGGGGCTTTGTAAGCAAGTCATGGCTGGTCTTAAACAGTAGCTAAGTGGTCATTGAAACAGAGAATTGTTTTGGCTGGAAGGGACCCTTTAGATTGTCAAGGAAGAGAAGAATCAGTGTTTAAAACTCCTGTTAGAGTAAGAAAATGTCAGGTTTGTTCAAATGCTTTTTTAACTTACATTTCAAGAGCACACTGAACACATGATCTTGTTCAGGTCTTTCTGCAGCAGAGAAGAAATGGAATGCCCTTTCAAACCCATTGCTTGGGATTTCTTATTTTTTGTTATTTGTATTGAACTTATAAATCATATCTTTTATTTAAACACAAAATTAATTCCTGAATAAAGGTATGTACTGACACATATTTATGAATAATTTGTATTGAGTGCTTGGTAATCTATATATGCTGTGGAGGTGGACACTAACTGCCCAAATGGGGGATCTTCAGTAATAGGAGATCATCGAATCAGAGTGGTTTGGGTTGGAAGGGACCTCAAAGACCAACACCCTGCCATGAGCAGGGATACCCTCCACTAGACCAGGTTGTTTAAAGTTCTATCCAACTGGCCTTGAACCCTGCCATTAAAGGGGCATCTCTGGGCAACATGGTCTAGCAGCTCACCATCCTCAGACTAAAGAATTTTCCCCCAATATTTAATCTAAGTCTACCTTCCTGCTCAAGGCCATCATCCCTTACCCTATTTCTACATGCTGTTGTAAACAGTTCTCTCCAGCTTTCTTGAAGGGCCCTTCAGGTACTGGAAGGCTGCTGTGATGACTTCCTGGAGCCTTCTCTCATCCTGTCTCAGAATTGTTCCAGCCTTCTGGTCATCTTTGTCCCTCCTGTAGACTCATCCCAACAGCTCTACCTTGTACTGGGGCCCCAGAGCTGGATGCAGTACTCTGGGTGGGCTCTCGCAAGTGCAGAGTAGAGGAGCAGAATCACCTCCCTCATCCTGCTGGGTCATGCTGTTTTACTGATGTTGTAGTTGGCTTCCCAGACTGCAAGTGCATGCTGCTGGCTCATGTTGAGCCTTACGTCAATCAGCGCCCCCAAGTTGTCCTCCTCTAGGTTGCTTTCAATCTATTCTCTTCAGCCTGTAGTTGTACTTGGGACTGTCCTAACCTATTTGCAGGACCTTGTGCTTGACCTTATTGAGCTTCACGTGGTTCACACAGGCCCATCTCAAGCTTGTCAAGGTCCATCTGGATGGCATCTCTTCCTTCCTGCGTGTTGACTGCACTACACAGCTTGGTGGTGTTGGTAAACTTGCTGAGGGTTCACTTGATCCCACTGTCCACGTTTCTGACAAGGATTTTGAACAGTCAGTCCCTCAATACCTGAGGAATGTCACTCATCACTGGTCTCCACTTGGGCATTGAGCTGTTTACCACAACTCTTGCAGTGTGACTGTCCAGCCCATTCCTTATCCACTGAGTGGTCTGTCCATCAAATCCCTGTCTTGCCGATTTATACAAACATGTGAGTCAGTGCCAAATGCTTTACACAAGTTCAGACAGATGATGTCTGTCACTCTTCCATCATCTACCAATGCTGAAGCCCCATCATAGCAGGCCACAAAACTTGTTAGACATATTTTTTCCCTGTAGTGAGACCATGTTGGCTGTCACCAGTTACACCTTATTTTCTGTGAGCCTTAGCAGTTTCCAGAAGAATGTCCCATGATCTTGTCTAGCATAGAGGTGAGGCTGACCAGCCTGTAGCTCCCCATTTCTTCCTTTTTTCCTCTTTTTTAAAAAAGAGGGCTGTGTCTCCTTTTTTCTCATTGGTACTTCTCTGGACTGCCACAACTTCTCAGATTTGATGGGCATTGGCTTAGCAACTTCATCCACCAGTTCCCTGAGGCTCCACAAATACATAAATCTCATCATGTCCTGTGGACTTGTGCACCTCCAGGTTCCTTGGATAGTTTTGAACCTGGTCTTTTCCTATAGTGGGTGCTTCTTCAGTTTCCTGATTCCTCCTTTTACCTTTTATGTCTGGAACAGTGTGGCTAGAGCACTTGCTAGTGAAATTGAGTACCCTAACAATCCCAATTTCCTGGGTAACCAGGTCTTTCTTTGGGCTGCATTGTTCTTGAGCTGGGAGGAGGTGAGCTGGCTGGTATTCAAGGATATCTTGGGCTTCTCTTTCCTCCGCAACTCCTGTCCCATGGAACTCTACCAAACGGGTTCCTGAAGTCAAAGTTGCTACTTCAGAAATGCAGGATTAAGAACTTGCTCTGCACTCTCTCACTGCCCTGAGGACCTTGAACTCCTGTTTCATGGTCACTGAAGCCAAGGCTGCCCTTGAGCTTCACATCCCCTATCAACCCTTGCTGGTGAGAACAAGGTCCAGCATGGCACCTCTTCTCATTGGCTTCTCTATCTCTTGGAGAAGGAACTTGTCATCTGAACTGAACTGTTCAGTTATTTTTAAAACAAAGCATTTCCTTTACTATCATAAATCATTGACTGTGTGTAATAGGGTAATGTTTCATGTCTTGAAGCTCCTTGAAATTGCAGGTTGCAATGCAGAAGGCAATTATTCCATGAAGCCTTATTTTAATTTTTCTCCAAAACAGTGCAGTGAGCTAAGTATGAGGTATTGGAGGGGAGGGAAGCAATACTTCTGATGCTTTGTTTTGTTACACAAGTTAAATGCTAGTTAGCTGCAAAAAATATTATTTCATTATTGTATTATATAAATAGCAATGTGTAACAACTTGATCCTTAAGCTATAGATATGGGGTAGATTATATAATAATTGTACTTACAAAATAGCATCAATGTTTTTGTAGATTTTGCTTGTAAAAACACAGAATATTTTTCTGAGGAAAAGCACTGTATGAAGATGACTACTTGATTTTAAGAGGACTGTTTTATTTTTTTGGCAAACTTAATTGGGAAGCTTTTTCGTGACATCAGTGATTCATAATGTTAGCTCTTATTCCATAGGTACAACTGTGAGGTACAGTCCCTGAAACTGAGCTGTATGGAGATGGTCACAGATTGTAACTTAGAAAATTAGTATTTATGGTAGTCTTTCTAAGAAATAAAGCTAGCTAATATTTTGTACCTTGAAGGAATGTCTTCCTAGGCTGTGGAGTTCCTTTCCTGTAATAAAAATATCCAATATATCTGTTAGTGCAATCAGTATGCAGAGCTTTACTTGTAGTTTCTCTCTTTGCATGGAATTAAGTTTCTTTTTGGGGTGAACGTTGTCTACCCAAATACCAGGATAAAGAAAAAAACTGATCATGTAGTTTTGAAGCTATTTAGTGGACAACAGCTGACAGATGCTGTTAATAGTGGAAACTTCTTAAACATTCTCCACTTATCTCTCTTCCCTGTTCCTCTATCTTCCCTGCCCCCAGCTTCCTTCCTTTTAAGTCTGTAGAACTTTGGACAAAAAGAGAGGAAATCCTAAGGTGGAAAACAGAAGATTCCTGTTCTATTTCAGTGTAAGATCATGTTGCTGTATTGAGTTCACTACTGTATCTGTACTTATCTATCTTCCTCTACCCACCCATATCAGACAATATTGAATGGCTAGTTATAAGTCAGGTGAAAGGATAGTACCTCATTATATCTGTTCTTCTACTTGAAATAATGAGACCTGAAAGCTAAAATTCTTCTCACTGGGCCAGATCTAGTTTTGAGTCCTTGGCTATGTTGAGCAAATAACCTTATGATTCATGTTGCTTGCAGGTTAGATGGGTGTGAAGTTAGGGTGGAGATACCTTCTGCACATATTTTGCCATTATGTTGGTCTTAGGAAAGTACATCAGGGATAAGTGTCTCAAATTGCTTACCTAACTGGAAAGCGAAATTCAATACATTGTTTTTCTTTTGTCTTCCAATCTCACTTGTGAGGTACTTGTTTGTCTCCTCTGCATAAATGTTGAGCATTTCGCAATTGTTTAATTCAGCAAAGATTTTTAATGATTTTTCCTTAAATCAATTGAAAAAGTGTAGTAAAAGATGCAGAAAATGTCAGAATAATATGCATTTTCTAGGAAAGTGTGTGATGTTCTTGCATGTGAGGCAACTGTTTGTTTTAGAGTTAAATCTTCTCTGGAGATGGTATTTAGAGATGTAACATTTTAAACGATATTTAAAGGAACCTTGAGGTAGTGGGCTCTTCAGCCTCAAAAGGGTAATGTGAAAATCACTCCAGTCACTTACAGCTAGCATCTTAATCTGTCAGTGCTTGTGTCTGGAAAACACTCTTAAAACTTTTTGAAAACCTATATAGTAGCTTTATCTCAGTCTGGGCAATTACGATGTACTTTAAGAAACACTATTTAAAACTTGTCCACTTGATGAAAGGCCTTGGCTTCTTGAGGGCATGAAGGATGAGCGGTGTCAGTCTTGATACTACTACCAGTTTTTTGGTCAGTGTTAGACCACATCCACTGATTCTTTTTTTATATCTTCACACAAGCTTAAGTGTGATCATACTTGTTTACATTCAGAAAATAAATTAAAACTGAAAATTGTTGGATTGTGTGTATTTGCATGTGAAGGAAAGTGTCTGTTTCACTTCTGGAAAGGATCTTCAGCAGAGTAGGCTGGAACTTGAATAGCAATGCCTCTCAAAATATGTATATTAAATAACACCAGTTTTAAAGATCTCTGAGAGGGTACAGAGGCTAGCTGTTGTTCAACAGGCACAAATTCTGTGGTTCCCTCTTTTTTTCCCATGGAATCATGGCTAACAAACAGAAGTGCAACTCTAGTATTAGAGACATCACATTAGTTTTCATGATTTTTCTTGCAAAGATATGTTTGCATTTACATTGGTAAATGATGCCTCCAGGTCTCCAGTCAGTTAACAGCATCTTAATTGAGGCTTAAATGTAGTTGAACAGCTTGGAGATCTGTGGTCATTACTGGTGTGCTCTGCTGCTCTCTGGGTTCCTTGGTAAAATAATGACCTAGCAGAAAGTGACTGGAATGCTGAGGAGGTGCTCATTTTTCTAAAAGTGGAGGTCCAGAATAAACTTACTCAGTTAATGAGCTGGACTGTTAATTCAAGCTTTTTAGTTGGTTCATCTAAGAAGTAGATTTATTGTTAGCAGAACTGCTTAAGTTTGGCTTTTTAATGGGTTATGTGAAATGCTGTTTCTGATTCTACATACCTTATGCAAAACTTCAAAGCACTCTGCAGACTACAAATAGCAGGTTTTGTGTAAAATAGGAGGCTTGTGTAGAGTAGCAACATGCACGATGACAGTGCCATATGTTAAAATAATTCAGGAAATTCAGAGTAGCATATTGTCTTGAGTGTGGGGGAGGGGGTAAACTTTGGAGAGTATAGCTGTCTAGGGACCAGCACAGCCCTGTCCAGACTGGGCCAGCTCTTCAGTCTCATCCAGCTGATGAGCTGATCCAGCTAAAAACAAATCACTCTTCTGGCAGGGAGTGTTATCTACTGGATCAGCACCCCTAGATAGGCTCAAATTGTCTGCCAAAGTGTGCATGCCAAGAGAGGCAAAGGGGTGGGCAGTTGTGGGAGTTCAAAGGATGGAGGACCCCATTTCTTTTCATGTGTTTTTTGCCCTGCAGCTGCAGTGTACCTGTGCTTCCTTGTGCTGTAAAGGTGTGGCCAAGTGCTGGGGCTTTCCAGCTTTGAATGGCACTTGGCTGCAGGGAGATACTGTTGGGTACTTGGCTCTGAAGACACCAGCTTCCTTGGCTGGTGAGAGGGGCTGGCTGCTGTGCAGCTGCTAGCCCTGGGCCAAAGGCAAGCTGCCTACTTGGTCAAAAGCACAGGTACATCAGGGGAGGTATGATAAAGCTTACAGCCTCATAAGATCTTGAACTGGCCTGTCACAAATATATGGCTGTCTTCATGGGGCATGAATGAATAAGGAGCTGAAATAGATATTTTAATTGTAAGTCTTATCCATCATAAGTGCTGTTTGCTAACCCACTTCTAGTTCTAACACTCCTTTTTACAAGTTTCACGTTATTTCTACTTCCTAGTGCTGTTCAGATGATGTCTGATTTTGAGCATTTTAACTATCATGGCAGGTGGAAAGTGCTTTCCTATTCCAGAAGGTGTTTGGAAAGCATGTGTCTCAAACTACTCCCATGTGCAACAAGCAGAACTTTCCAAGCACCTATTTTTGGACATTAAGTTAGGATTGATTCTTATCAACTGAACAGGCTGCTAAAATACTTTCAGTGGCCCAAGACTAGAAACTGAAAACTGCAAAGGTGGTGTTTTATTTCTACAAATGAAATGTTTGCCTAAAGTTGCCATGTAGCAACTTTAGGCAAACCTTGTTATTGTTATTGTTAAAACCTTGTCCTTGTTATACATTTTTGGAAAAATGTATAACAAGGACAGAACTGAGGATAAATGTATCAGTTCAGTAACAAAGTCAAATGAGCACATACTTATCCTTTAGAGGGATCTAATTGCTGTGTCTAGAACTCAGTCTACCTGCTTATAGTGATATGTGAAAGAAACACTTCTGTCTGATATAATCAGAGTACATGATACAAGATCTTGTACATGGTTTGATAGAACTTGAATGCCCTCAGATGACTGAGAACTGCTAATTCCCATAAAATGATGGCTCTAAGGCATTAACATTTGCCTCTTCAGGATAGTTCTGAGGAGAAAGCCTTGCCAGTTGTTCCTTCCAACTATCTGCTATTCTTGTCCCACTTGCCCTTTGCTATGGGGGGCTGTGATGCTCCTGGAAACACCACTGGACATCCTGTGCTGCCATGTTCCTTTCTGGCTATTGTCCCCAATCACCCAGCTCCTTTGACTTCTGTTAACTTCAGGCCCCAAAACTGGGGCATGGCCTTAGAGAAAGTACTATTTTGTTAATTATGTGGTGTGTATTTTGTACAAGAATAAATTTTGGACACATAACAAGCACTTTTAGCAGAGGAGGAATTAATTTGGTTGTGATCTATGGGGATACCGAAGTTTTCTGTGTTTAAGTGTGAAACAGCATCCTTGCAACTTCTCTGCTATGGTAGCTGTAAAATTAGGGGATCAAACATACTTTTCACTATGTGTCTTCCTCCCCTTTTAATTACCATAGTTGTAAACTGACTTTTACTGTGTTTGAAACAATTTTTTATCTAAAACACCCCCAGGAGTGTCTGGTGGGTGTACTTGATGTACAAATCTCTCTGAGAACAGGATCAGGGATGTGATACATAACATGTATATTTACTTTTTCCCAAGTTCTTTCAAGCTAGCAGTCACCTTGCTTGTGACACTTCTCAATTGCAAAGTGTGTTTTGAACCAATCTTTGCATAAGGCTTTGAATTCATGTGTCCCTGCTGTTCTGCTCTACCGCAATGAACTGAGAGAATAAGGGGAGGAGAAAGAGCTATAAAAAAAGACATTGCTGTCTGATTATCACTGGGATGGCTCAGATCCAGGATTCTGTTTGAGGCACTCCATAGTGTGATCTTAAAATATGTAACTTGTCAGAATGTCAATATTTACTTTAGCCCCAAAGTCTTAAGTTCTTACAGTAATCTTAAAATTTAAGGGGCAAGTAGTTGCTACCAGGCAGTGGTCATTCTATTGCTTTTTGTGAAGATAGCACAGATAGATAGCTTGGTGGTTTCAGATCACTATTTAATAGGAAATCTGTTTAGGCAGGTCTGGCTTTGCTTTGTTTTATTTCCAAAGGTTAGGTACTGGGCAACTCATTCATGCTGTCTTTTTTTTTTTTCTTGCTCTGTAGAGGACTTGAATTCCTAAAAACTCCTGAAATGTGTAGTTCAGCCATGAAATTTCTTGACTTTTTCCTAGTATTAGTTTTTATATACTAGTCAAAAAGAAAGCTGTGTTCTGTATGGATGTTGACTTAGAGAATGTGCAAAGACATTCCTGCAGCCTGTGGTATGTCATGCAGGCCCCAGGAAGGCCAGAGGAATGCTGTGGCTTCGGGTGTCCCACTGAAACACTGACACTGCTAGTGTAAAATGTTGCAGCACGCAAACAGTGCAGCATACCTGATTTAAATACCTCAAATTCTCCAGGCTTACAGATGGAGCAGGGTTTCATATAATTTGCTTTGTAATCTCATGTTGAGCTCTCCAAGTGAGCACTATACGCTTGTGTGTGGGGGTGAATAGCACTTGGCAGGCTTTTCTGGCACTTGGCTCTTCTAACACCTACGATAATGATTTAGAACCAGAACTTCTACCCTTCCCCCTACTTAAATTACCCATTTGCTTCTCCCAAATAACAAGATCCTTTCTGTACTACATTAGTTTCTGGCTAAATTAGCTGATTTTTCTGGTAATATGAAAGAAATTAATCTATATAGTTGTGTGGGGATATGTAAGATCTTATGTCAGTTGTTCTGAGGTTACTTACAAGTTGTTTTTACCTAGAAATTGTTTGCTTTGTTCATCTTGCAAAGATATTGGAGGTTTTAGGGCTCTTTTGAAGAAAAATATAGAAGATTGCAGGTTGTTGGAGCAGCTTCAGTTGAAATGGAGACTTGGACAGAGGTGTGCCTAGGAAGTTGGGCTCTGCAAACCCAGGCACAAGGTGGTCAGTACTGAGCCTGAAGAGACCGGATGAGGGATTATGTAGCCTAAATGACAGACAGGGCAGTGAGGTTGCAACTGCAATGTGCTTTCATCAGGTCATGAAGTGGGACTTACAAAAAGAGTACTTAATTGACAGAGGGGAAAGCTGGTAGTCAGGCACAGAGCAAGAAGGAATACAGCTAGTAAAAGGGAGGAAAAAATACGTGAAAAGTGTGGGAAGCTTTGTGAAGCTTTGTTTGTGCTCCATTGATGGCCTTTTTGTGGCATCCGCTTGCCTGCCTGTCCAGTAGGGAACTTGTAATTAAGGTTTATGGCAAAACTTGCTGAAAAAAGAGCAGGATTTCTGGGTAGCTGCTTCTGGACAGTGTGCTGTCAGGATTGTCGTTTGGAAAGGATATATAACACTGGTGTTAATTGGATCTTATTAAAGCACACTTTAGAAGCAAGACTGTATCAAGGTTTTTTGACGTGATTGTTACAGCTTAAACTTTCATTGTATCTTGTTCTGCTCTGTAGTTTTAGGCAAGGGCCTTTCTGTTATCAGTTGTATTTAGCTTAGTTTGTAGGTCGTACAGGTTTTAGGTTGCTAGATAATGTTTCCTGAATGTTACTAATGAGCTTTGAGCTAATCAGAGGTCCTTGTCCTGTGATGCTAAGTAAGGGCTTGCTGCTCTGAGCTGCTCTCAAACATACAGAATGGTAACTTCAGAAGACTGCTTGAAAAAAAAAAAATGACTAAATGTTTAATTGTGGCCAAGAAAGTGTGCTTGAACTGAGAATTCATGGGGTAATGCCTACTCATAGTTTAATAGCCAGTATTTACCTGGGACTTGAGGATTCTTTTGCTTGTGTGACCATGACACAGTGAAAGGTGTAGACACTACAGATGTTACCTGTAACATGTTATTGTTAATGCTGCTTTGCATTTGGTTCTGTCACCATCCTGTTGTTCATGGTAATAAAGTTTAAATTTAATTTGCAAGTGAACTTTCAAGTTCAAAACCAATCTTGATTAAATGACATGTTCACTTGGCTTTAAGAAATGCTTTGTTTGCTGTACAAAACATTAGTATTCCCTGTATTGTTTGTACCACCTCATTTCACCCTGGTGAAATGCAGAGACTAGGAGAAAGTGTACCAAAAATAGCATTTATTAAACAAGAGTGCATATCTGATCACAAGTGTAGAAAGTGATGAATGGGTGTGACTTTGTTGTCACACCCATTCATCAGCAGCCTAAGGAGTCCTGCACACTGCAGGACTCCTTAGGCTGCTGTTTAGAGCAAGTGTTCTGGGGCTGCTGGGAGGCTCTTTCAATTAGAAAATGGGCTGAGTGTGAGTACATGTGTACTAGTACTGCTAAAAAGGCCATCACAAAGGGCTGTTGCAGAGTGTCATCAGTTGAGCCTGTATTATCATGAACTCTGCACAGCAGAAGTAGGATGAATGTCTAGAGCACTTGTGAAGTGGCCTTTTTAGTGACAAATAACAGCGGACAATTTTAATGTTGTATATGCCTATCTTCTATAGTTTACATCTATAATCTTAAATGTGTATTAAAAGTGCTTTGTTTTCTTATTGCAAATATGATTTCAGTTTTCAAGTAATACAGCTGTGTATGTTGTGGGAGACACTGATGACCTTACTAAAGAGTGAATTCAGGCCATTCAGCTACTGTCCAAATGGTCTGCCAGCTTAGCTACTTGACCACCTGCTTCTGTTTTTCTATTCCCTTTACAAATGTAGGTTTTGTTCATTTTCTGGCATCTCAGCATTGCCTTTTGTCGAAAAGAAATTAAATCATGTGGGAAAGGCTTATGCTGTAGACCACTTGGGGGTCTTTGCTGTTCTTGCAGTCATCTGAATTTTCATTAGCAATTCAAGTGTGGGTTTGTTGGAGGATGATGGCTGTTACATCTCTTTTCTTGCTTTCCCTAAGTTCAGATCATAAGAATGGAAGCTGTCTTGTTCTGTTGCACTGTGTGAGATCTTGAAGGCTATTCCCAGTGGGAGATGTATCTGTAGCACTGGTATGCCACTGGGGTGTGATGGTACTCCTTAAACTGTCAAAACATTGAGCTTAAGTTCTCTGTTTCTATCTCCTCAACACGAAAAACTTAAGGCAGGGAAAAAGGAATAAAAATGATTTGGAGTCATAAAGGTAAATGCCTCTGAGTATGAAGCCCTTAATAGCCTGATGTAGTTGGAGTGCTGAGTGGGGAGTGTCCAATAATGAGTTACATTCCCACACCTACAACCAATCTGCTCATTGACTGTGTCCAAATTACATGACCTCAGTGCCTGGTTTGCGAAGCAGGCTGTGGTTGCTGACTGCAGGCCTGTGTACTTGTATCATCTGACATTGCTGAGAGAGCTCAGGAATTACATCTGTGGTTGCTGATGAAGACTAAAGAAAAGGGTTGGCTGTTGCATCACTTTTCACTGTATTATATGTTGCTCTCAGTTTCTGTCCCACTTTTGTCAATAGATACAAGCATGATGCAGCAGTTTGGATGCACAGAGATGTTAAGATTCTAAAATTTAGAGTAAATTACTACTGGCATCAATATGGATGACAATATATTGTTTTTATTTTTGCATTTTTAAAAATGTATTGGTCACATGGACAAAGATAACTTTCCTTTTTTTCTCTGAATCTGAAGACTGCCCTGGAGAAGCAATATCTAGCAGAAATATCTTAAGTCCATGAGGCTGTGGCATGCTTCCAGCCCATCCTGACTGCACTCATGTTGCAGTGTGATGTGTGAAGCTGCACTTCATCTTTGCAACTGCTTGCTGCTACCATGCTGCTCAGAATCCACCTGCAGTGTTCTATTGCTGGTTAGACAGACTAGTCACTTGGTAGTGCTCAAGTGGGAGCCCATTCAAAGGGTTGAATGCCTACAAGTTCCAGTATCTGAAAAAGTAATAGTTGCGTTGAAGAGATGGGATCTGGCATCAGGACATGATTGTGCAGACTCCTCTGAGATGCAGGTGTGGCATTCAGAAGCTTGCTGTATTACCTCTATATTATCTGGAGGTCTCAAGGTTTCCCTCCAGCATCTCAGAGGATTGTCACAAGGTTCCCAATAAAAGGTGAGACTTAGTTAAGGAACTTAACTTTCTCTATGCTGTTATGCTTTAGAGCCTTCAACAGAAACATTAAGGATTCTTTAAGAATAACTTATGTTTTGATAACTTATTTAACAGAAGTGGAATACTTGAGCTCTCACTCCTAGGCTTTCTTCAGTAAATATTTATGTTCCCTTTGGATTTTCATCCATTGGGTACTAAAGATGTACTCTGGAGCCAGTGTTCCTTCACTCATTTCTTTCTTTTCCTCCCCTTATTCATCAAAGAATGTTCCACAGAGAAAGCTCACAATGTGATTAATCATTGTTTTAAAAAGCCTACAAAAAATCCAAACCCAAAATATAAACCACTTTAACTTCTACCAATTACTGTGTAGTAGACTGTTTTAGGATACTGGACAATGAAATTAAGGTGCACATGGAAACAATTATTTTAAAATATAGTTACTTGTGAATATTGAGTTAAGCATGGGTGTCTGAAGTCTCACTTCATGCCATCCTTTGAAAGAGGGAATTTTTTGGTATTGCACTGTTCATAAAGTTTCTGCTTCCCAAATGGCAAAATACTGTGTCAATAGTTGTATATTACAAAGATCAGTTGAGGAAAACATTACCTCTGAACTATCTGCAGCAAGTCTTTTCTAGAAATCACATGTTATCAGCTGGTTTTTAGAGTCAAATGGAAATGATTTTTGTTCAGTAGTAATACAGGCTGTGTCACAAAAGTGGATTGCTATGACAGCCATGTGCCACTGCAAGTTTGAAGTAGCACTATCTGGATTAAGATAATAAATAACAGCTTTTCTTGGTATACCCTAAAGAGTTGTTAGAGCATCCAAGCTCTCCAGAGACTTCTCTTTACAGTTTTGTAGCTGGCTGCATGCTCAGGATATCTGAGCTTTATCCTGAATAGATCTTGATATGTCTGAAGTGTTTAAAAAGGTGATGAGGAAAAACTAATGCTGGTTTCCTATTTGGAATTGTAAAAAATCAAAATAAAGCCCAGTTGTATGTGTGGCTAAAGTGTAGGGCTTTATTCCTCAAAATGAAAGTGCAAAACTAGAAATTCTGTGATGCAGTTGATTAATTTATCTCTAACCTTCTCAGTCATAGGCATTTGGACAAAGTGCTGTCACTGTCAAAAGCAGTTTGGTGCAGTAGCACTTTCACAGAGAACTGATGATTGGTTTGCCCTACCTTAGGTTATTGAATGAAGAAACTGGATCAATACTCATCAATATTCTCTAGACTTTGCCACTGGAGAAAGATTTAGACTTATTATGGCTTACAGGTTTGACAGTTGATTTCATTATGACATATTAAATATGAGTGTGCTGTTCATGAGTTAATGATAATTTTTGTGTAGTCTGGAGAGCGGTCTCTTCTCAAGCTGTTGTGTTGGGAAGAGTTTTTGGTGCATGAATAACATGTCATCACATTAGTTTGCTGTGACAAACTGTATTCAGTGTGAATGGCAAACAACTTGTTGGAGGTTGGGTACTGACAGAGGTGTTTAAAAATGCTTGCTGCAAAATGGGAAAAAGTACTAATTTTTTTGGTCAGTATTTAAGCTTCTTTAAGGTCTGGAAAAAGAAAAGTGATGTTACCAAGAGCAGACTTCATTACACATCTGAAATACTGAAAAACAAAATTCTGGTTATCCTTTCCTTTCTGATAAGAATCTTATCAGCTGCTGGGAGAGCAGCAAGCAGAAGAGGGAAAAGGGGCAAAGTAAAATTGTTGAGTTTCTTGAAAAATGTCCAAAAGTGTCTTTTTTTTTTCCTACTGACATATCACTCAAAGGTATCTGTGGTATATGTAATGTAAGGTGTGGATCAATGCTTTCAGCAAGACCAGAATACACTTCTGACAATAACGTATTTCTAGTTTTGGTGCATTAAGCCTAGAAAACTTACTGTTTGGACCCCTATGTATCTTTCATAGAAACACCTATTTTTCTTAAGGCTAATAGCTTGTCTTCAGATTTTTTTAAATTGCTCAATTTTGTCATGTATAAGGTGTAAATACTATCCTGTGCTTCAGATAATGCTGAGATTGTGTCCCTCAGGGTTTATATGGACAACCTGTTAGCTCACCCAGTTGACTTGAAAATTACTAGAGATTCCCTGTAATTACAGGAAAACAAGAGGTCTGTTGGCTTTAAGCAATACTTAACAGTTACTCCTTATACTTAACCTTTATTTCTGATACCAATATATCAAGTAAAAGGAGATCTTGAAGACTACCACTACAAAAATTCAGGGGTTTTACTTCCCTTGAAGCTTCCTCACTAGCTGCATCCACCTTGTTAGTTGTACTCTCCACGGTAGTTTGAAGTTCAAGTGGGGACAAACTAGAATGAAAAAGGTGGAAAAAAGTCTGAATTTAGCAAGATGAAGCCAGAGAGCAGATTTGTAGGAATTTGAGTTACAAACTGTCAAGGGAAGTATTTGAGAGATGTAGAAGCAGTGGAGGGAGGATTTGTGAAGGAGTATAGGGGAGCTTTGCTTTTGGCTGTTGTCAGTCTGCTTAAGCCCCTAAGTGTGGAAAGGTAAATGAATTGGGAGCATCACCTCCTGGCTATGGCTTAGCAGCAGTCTGTTAGGTCTCTATGCTATGTCAAAGTACTGAACAGTGGTGATGAGATCTTCCTCTCTTCAGAGGGAAAGATCCAGTCTGTCCAGCTGGTGTGACTGGGAATACAGGTGCTCTGGTTTGTTCTCTGTGCAGGCACTTTGTGTACTGCGGTTGTCCTGGGCTGCCACTGCAGGTGTGCTCAGCGCTTTTGTAACCTCTTCCTCAGTCCCCAACTAATGTCCTTGTTTGCAGCTGTCATCCTGATTTTTTTTTTTACATGCCTTGCAGCACCGCAGAGAGACTGAAGTGACAAAAAGTCAACAGGACTCATTTGAGGAAGTCAGATCTTGGAGTTGTGACAGTGGAAGCATGTCGGGAAGGAGTTACAGGAGGGGAAGTGAAAACAGACAGATGATTAACAGGCAGATGCTTGCCTAGGACTGCTAACTTTTTTTTTGTTCACACAATCACTGCTCTGCATGTACCAGAGCTTGGGCCTGAGGCATACCTCCTCCCTGGCAAGTGTGGTGGGTGGTAGGTGTGAGCCTGCCTTCCCTCAGGCTCCTCTCAGTACCGGCTGGGAAGGTGGAGAGCAGCTGCAAAAGCAATTCTTCCTAATATTTGATTGTCCCAAGCCAATCATCTGAAACATCTTTTGTTGAAAGTGTATGTAAGACTTAAAATTAATTCAGATATAGCATGTTTTCGTATAATAGTTTTTAGAGTTCCTGGAGGACATCAGTGTCAGTGGCTTGAAACCTGTAGCTAAATATACTTGGACTAGAGCATACTAGAGTCCTAAGGCCTTTCGGTTCTTTGTGATCTCCACCTTTATGCATGCCCAGCGTGTACATAAGATATGTGGTCAGTTTAATGCATCAAGTTTCTTGTACTTTCCGTCACAAAATATTAACAGAATGGTATACAGCATACTTTCAGAGATACCTCAGTTTTGTCCATTGACAAATGTCACTGTGGATGGTCTGGCCCTAGGCTGTACCAGGTAATTGCCAAGGAAGTTTAGATGAACAATCTGAGTTACTATGTGAGAGAAATTAAGACTAACTTGAGGATGTTTTGAATATCCTGTCAAAACACTTGTATAAGCTACATGTCTTTAATTCATAGTTAACCTCCACTGCCTACTTGACTAGTCATTAGCTTGCATAGGCTGAGATGCCTGTGTTGTGCAGTGTAAGTATTGGAAGCATGCACTAGGGTATATGGGAATTCAGTAGGTTAGGGCTCTGGTCAAACCTTCCTGCAGTTTGATGTGTGAGGATTCAAGGCTTACCATGGGCCATATCACTCTAGTAACAAGTGGTCACCTCTTCATGTTTCACATAATACAAAACTACAATTTTCTGCTAGCCTAAGTGATTTTGGAAGAGGATATAATGGAATGAGTTTTGTTCTTTATCAATGGTTTGTTAATCTTGAAGTAATACTAGTGAAGATACTTCATCTTGCCTAAGCCAAAGAAAGAGAGAATGTCTTTTTAATGTAAAAACAAACATATATAACTCTTTTAAAAGTTGATATTTTTAATTCATATAAATCATAGAACTAGATCACTAGAAAAAAATTAGTGTTCCTTCAAGGAGATATTGATTTAACAAGTAATTTGATAAATAATATAACATGATTGGCAGCTCTCTAGTAATTAGCAGACAGTTTTTCCTGCATACATTGTTTTTTTTATATTAATGAATGTAATGTTAATCAAAACGACTTATAAAAGCAGGCTAGTAAAAAGAAATAATTGCTGAGCTACAAAGACTCTTAATACTGTGGATTTTCAGTTAATTTTAATAACTGCTTCTTAATGCTTGCTTCTAAAATCCTGGAAAAAGAGCTTTGATATTTGTTTTTAAAATTAAACTGGGCCTGCGTTTTTCTTCATGCAGTGAAACTGCTATGTGTTAGCTTTCAAAATCAGTTGTAGTGATTTTTTTTTTGCAGCGTGTCTAGCATTTCTTGCTGTGTCAGAGCACATATAGTACTGTCATTTTTCTTTTACTGGACTTGTTTGTGCCTATGATGATTCAAATGATTGACAAAATGAAGCATTCTCTGTATTTTAGAAATAGTAAAGCTGAAAGATGAGCCCAGTTAAAGATCATCCCTGTCTGAGTTGATTAATCTGTGCCACTACTTCTGTAAGATATGAGGGAGCCTTTATCGTATGGAGGAATAAATGCCAGTCTGTATCTCTTGGAAATTCTTTGCAGAGAACAATTTTTCTGTTACAGCAGACAGTGCTCAATGTAATAATCTATAACTTTTTGTCATGAAACATGGAAGCTGCTCTAAATTTTTGAGCTGTTTTAGAAGGAAAGTGATGTGTACTTAACGTTTAAAGTTCTGCTATGGCTCTAGAAAAGACAAAATTAACCATTAATCCCTGCAAATATATAGGATATCCTTTAAGAACTGTTGTTGCTTGTATTGCCTTTTTCATGCCACTTTCTGTGAATAAATGAAGGCATAGGTTAGACTTCAATGGGCTTGTTGTTTTCTTTCCTTTACATGTCACAAAGCTTTAAGCTCAGTGAATAGTGACAAGCATTTCATTATGTAAGGCTGTTAAAATGTGTGCTTACCACACCTTGCCAACTTTTGCTACAAGTTTTCTTTAGCTCTTTGTAATCTTTCCATCATCTTTGTCCTTTTGTTGGACTCTTGGCTTTGTCCATGTCTCTTGCACTGGGGAACCCAGAAACGGATACCAGTTCTGTGTTCCTGGTGGGACATCCCCCAGTGCTGAGGGGAAGGATCACCTCCCTTGACCTGCTGTCAATACTTAGCCTAATTCAGCTCAAGATACCATTGGCTTCCTTTGCTACAAGGGCACACTGCTGACTCATGCTCATCTTTGTGTCCACCAGGACGCTCATGTCCTTTTCTGCCAGCTGGGTGGTCCCCAGAATATATACCTGTGCCTAGGGCTGTTCCTCCTCAGGAGCAGGACTCTTCCCCTTGTTGGAGTGTGTGAGGTTCCTGTCAGCCTGTTGAGATCCCTCTGGATGACAGCCCAGCCCTCAGGCATGCCAGGCACTCCTTCCAGTTTTGTCATCAGCAAACTTGCTGAGAGTACACTTTAGCCATGTTGAACAGTATTCGGTGTAGTATTGACACCCCTGGGGTACACCACTAGTTACTGCCCTTCAACTAGACTTTGTGCCACTGATTGCTGGCCTCTGGGCCTGGCTTTCTAGCTAACTTTCAACCACCTCACTATCTGCTTGCCCTGCCTGTATTTAATTGATTTCCGTGGAACAGTCTTACAGGAGATAGTGACAGAAGCATTGTTGAGTGCAGGGAGACACTACCCAGCGCTCTTCCTTTGTCTACCAGGCTAGTGGCTGCATTGTAGAATGCATCACCCAGGTATGCACTCATACAAACGTGTGGTTAACTCTTGAAGTGTTGCTCTGACCAGGTATGCTTCAGCATCTGTACTGTTTAACCATCAAGCTCTTCCTAGGCTTCCACACTTAAAGCTATGAACACTTCTGTGTAAGATAAATGGCTAATGCTCTGCTAATGAACATATATTTTATTAATTGTCAAATGCTTTAATACTGTACTTCAAAGTGAACTGTCAAGCTCTGGAATGTCTTTAATTATAGCCAGATAACGTTTAAAAGACTCTTCATTAAGAGTAACTAAGGAAGGATCTGTTGTAGCTATCCCTGCTTAGGCTGATCTTGTGTGATTAAGCTTATCTGATTGTAACAGCCTTCCACTGTTCAGTTCAAAGATAAAAATGCAAAAAGTTCTACCACAGATTTCTGCCTCAAGGCTTAATATAAGCAACTCTGAAATGAAACTTAAGCTTGGCGACAGCATTATGATATTTTTTCCATCTGTTAAAAACAAATAAACAACACCCCAGTGTCCCACAATTGCCAGGTTGTTATGGAAACTAATTTTCCACTCCATTGTTTCAGAAATGGATGTGTTTTATGTATACACTTGAACTGTTCATCTGCACCAACTAAATACAAAGGTAAACCTAAACCTCTTAAGTATTTCTTGTGATTTTATATCGCACATGCTAACTTATGTGTGGCATAGGTTGTATAATGATGTTTTTAAATTAAATTTCTATTATTCCTGCCAAATAGAATAAGGGGTGCTTCTCTGGTGACTCTGGCTACCTGGCTTTCCTGAAGTTATAGAAATGAATGATAAAAGCTCTAGTTCTTTTCAATGGGGTTCTACCATGTTCGGTAGAGCATTCAGTGAATTTCTTGGGCCACTTCATACTATGGTCTTTGTTTATTTGAGGGGCTTTGGATGTATTCCTGTGTGATTTAATCTAGGTGATCCTGCTCAGGCAGGGGGGTTGGGCTATATATTTTGAGGTCCCTTCCAACTCCTAATGTTCTGTGATTTTGTGAACTGTGGCGTATTCACATTACATAGAAATGAATGCCTACTACAAGCGTAGGTGAGGTTGTCAAACTGTAAATATTGGTCTGTGGTACATAGTGACATCTACTGTAGAAGAGATACAGAACCTCTTTCAAGTAATTTGTCTAAGCTTGGTCCTAAAACGTGATCATCAGGCACTCAGGGGTGCCAACTTTATACTCACCACACAGCCTTGTCCTTAGGTGCTGAGCACGTCCTTGGCAGGTGACACATGCATTGCTGAACATTTAGTATCCTTGATTATGTAGAAGGAAGTAGACTGTTTTTTTTCTGTCACTGAAAACCTTCAATGCAGCATTTTTTCTGTAGTATACGTAGCAAATAATATAATGCTAGTGCAGTGGAGGAACTATATTTGTAGCACTGCGTGAAAAAGGGAACAAGAATGTTTCTAGGCCTAAAAGTAGATATTAAAAAATCATGCTTCAGGGGATGGAGTATTTCTTTCTTTCCCTATATCACAATGTCTTCAGTAGATGCTGCAGCCCCAGAGTCACTGTATGAAGATGTGATGGGACCGATGCTTTGGTTCTGCTGGTGCTAGCTGGGTCTCAGGAGTGCGCTCTCTGACTTGCTCCCTCCAAAGCTCTCACGTCTGTGTTGGGTGATGGGCTGAGAGCATGACTTCTCTAAATCTGTTCACAGAGCTCCTAACAGACAGGTTGGAGCTGTCTGAGGAAAAGATGGGAAGGATCTTGTCAGGAATCATTGTAGGGGTGTGTTTGTGTTGTAAGGATCTATACAATGTTAAACATCCAGGTTTTGGAGTGGTTTGAAATCTTTCTTTTACAAACCGATGATTATCTAGGACTGATTTGGGGAGATACTTGTAATTGCTCTGGGACTCCTGATAACTGTAGACAAAGTAAAGAATCAGATACTGAATGATTAATATTTAAACCTTAAAGCCCTTATCAAGGGCTGCTTGTTTCAGTATTTAATGCAAGCAAAAACTCAAATTACCTTCTTTAATTTTAACGAAACCAAAACAAGTTTCTTCAGGAATTAAAAGAGCGTTTCAAGGATTTAAACTGTCAGACTTGCATTGTTTATTTATGACCTTTGTTTATCTTCTGGCTGCTGTCAGCTACAAATTTGTTGTAGCACTTTTAGCCGTAATAGTTATGCAATAATATATAGGGCCTGGACTGAGAAAAAGGAAACTGTGTTTTCTGTTCCTCAGTCTTATTCTGTGACATCAGCAATTCACCAACCCTTTTTGTATGCTTTGTATTTGTTAAGCCTAGAAAGGAAACTATTTTTTTTAAACTTGTGAAATAATTTAAAATACTTCAGACAACTAGTTGACTTTTTTCTATTAAAATTTAAGGTAATACATTAAATTCTCAGAGCTTGCATATTTGTGTGAATTTCTGTATTACAGGTTATCTTGGCTGAGATAGAGGTATGTAGAACAAAGTTCTAAAATCAATTGTGCGGAAGTAGCTGTGCTTGCTAAATTGTCAAAGTAATAAATAGCATTTGGTAATTTTTAGTTCTTTTTTCTGATTTTAAAAATAGAAGTAAAAAGTATATCTTGATACGAAGTTTAACTGTATGCACTCAAATCTGCAGTGTACTGTTTTTGGAAAAGCAAGAAGCATGCCTCCTTGGAAGAAAAAAATTATAACTTGCTAGCATCATAACTAATTAAGAATAAATTAGATTTCATAAATCTTTCCACAACTGGTTGTAATTCTTTGGGGATTAGAGTATTTATCTGTTTTTATTAGAGTAAGTTATTTCAATATAATGAAATATGAGTTAAGAGTGAATAACTTTCAGTACAGAGTTGCTTAGGTATACTTCATTTGCTCCAATGTAAGGCTATAATTTTACTTTTGCTCAGAATAAATTGAATTATTTCGGTCAGAAGGACAGCAGTTAGTTTGTGATGTCATGGTACCTAGCCAACAGGGAGGAGCTCTTGTGTCAAAAGCACTTATAGGGAGTGCAAATCACTACCTAAATTTTCCATATTAATGTTCACATTAATATGGAAAATTTCATATTCATATTTCATATTCAAATTTCATATATTCATAAGTCTATCATATTGAAATTATTGCCATGAACAGACTCTATCTGTATCTTGTTAACAAGAAGTCATGGTGTTTACATGATAATTCTTTTTTCCTAAAGACATATTTTGAAGTAGCAAAGTTAATTGGGGTCAACTTCTTGGCGGCTATATAAAAGCCTAGTTCCATTAACTTGATCTTTTCCTGTGGTAAACATCCTCTTACATAAAAATTTATGGCCCTTATGTCTTTATTTGTTTTTTTTTAATGATTTGAATGTGGCCATTGATGCTTCTTTGTGTAGAACAGGGTATTTTCTTATTTGAAGCTGTTTATCAATGTTTGAACTCAGGCAAAGGTGGGGGAATTAGTGATGTGGCCACTTTAATTACAGATAAAACCCACTTATATGTATTGCCTGAACTCATTCTACCTGACCTACTCACAAAATTTTTACTACCAATCTCTTTTTCTCTGGTATCCTTAAATGCAAGGAAGTAGAAAAAGAGACAAAAACAATAAAAGCTATTGGGCAGGGGTAAAACTGTCTAAGTTCTCAATAAGAAGTAGAACTGGGGAGAACCTATACATCTGACTTTAATCTTAGTAGTGTCCCTGATCTGGTTGTGTAATGGATCTGTATGTCCTCACATGGTAGACAAATGTTGAGCTCCCCACAAAGGCAAACCTTGTTTTGGCAGAAGTGTTGAGGGCCGTTGGCTTGGTCCACCTGCACATGCACTGAATGGTTGTCCATGTTAAAACATAGCCTGCATAAAATTTAGGCACTTGGGCCTGAAGAAAGCAAGGAGGGAGGAGAGTAGTTAATTTTGTTGCATAGTGTACTGCTATTAAGGGTTAATTAATAATAATTTAATAATAATTAACCCTTAAGTTAATTGTTTAACTAAATGTTAAAATTTTCAGTAGATATGGTAAGATTCAATATACAGAAATTAAATGTTCTGTTTAAAGGTGTATTTCTCTTTTTCCTAGAAACCTCCTTCTGCTTGGAAAAGCAGAATGGAAAAGGGAATGGATAACTTGAAGACTCTACAACTTGAGGTGGTGATATTTCAGCTGCCTAACAAACTTTCCCTGATTTGTTTCTATTGTGACTAGTTTTATTCCATGAACAAAGCAATTCTTGACTCATGATTTCAAGCCATTAAGTTATCTAGTCTAAACTTATGATTTTTTCCAATTTTAAATAGACTTGGACTACTCATGTTTGAAATAAAGAGCAGCAATAACTTTCAGATGCCAAAAATGGTAAAGGAAATCTCAGATAAATTTACTGTGTTAGCTGTGAGAGCCACTTATTTCTTTAAGGAATTTATGATGATCAGCAGAACTTCAGCTTTTCAAGTGAGTTACATAAGTCAGGGTGTCAGTAGGTTGGGATCAGTAGAATTCCTAATACAGCTTCCATACATAACTTTTTAGATTAGGAAAGTGCATTGTATTAATCTGTATTGTAAAGAATATTCATATGCTTACAAATAAAGTGTAACATGCTCAGACATTTAAGTCTTCTTTTTAAAATAAGTTCTCTTCATGGGAAGAATTCTGCTTGAAACACTGAACTTCAGATAAAAACTTACATGAGTTTGTAACATACACTGAATTGCTGTAGAATGTTAAGACTTTTTTGAATTGTCGAAGTGGGTTGTCTGAGTGTCTTTTTACAGGATGGTCTTAGATCTATTGTCCTCTTTGGAACATCAAGCAACGATGTGTATGTGGGGAAATAATTACCCTTGGTGATTTTTTTAATTGCTGGGGCAGATGTTCTTAGGGAAGGTATTCTCAGGATTTATTACTGATCTGTTTCTAGAATGTTCAGTAAGAGTCAAGGAAAACATGAGTCTCTTGCAATGTCCATGACTTAATGAAAAAAAAATATCAGGAAAGGAAGGAAATACTAAAAGGAAAGACTTGAGTTTGAATACACATTCAAAAGCTGCCAAACTTAGTTAAAAATTGAGAGTACTTAGACTAGAGCTCCTTGAAAGTAACCAATCTCATCCACTGCTTTTTTGACTCTGCTTCTGTATGACTTTCCTGTGTGAAACTTGACTCTGTTTCTTTCCCATTAAGCTTGTGCTGAAGCCCAACATTTCTTGAAATGTTTTCTGGTTAAGCAATCATTTAACATACAACTGTGTTAATGTGGGCTTGCTTCTGCATTCATGCACTCTCTATACAAGAGAAATAGACTATAAACAGCAGCAGAAATTTGAAATGGATTACTTAAAGCTTTTGCATCTCATACTTGTTCTCAAATATACAAGTATTGCTTTTTTTTCTAGCTCAGAAAAACCAAACACAACAAAAACCTGTACCTTTTGGTTAGTTATTCCAGCAAGGCAGATGATAAATGTCTTTAATTGCTGATACTAATTCACAGAAGTTGGGCAGTTGAATGTTGTAATTCTACCCAGTTACTATGGCTGCTGCTTTCAGTTCCTTGTAGGCATTGAGCTTTTCTGTCATGTATGAGCTGTGACTAAGCTTGGTAAGAAGTGTGTGGCCACTTGATTTAATGTACAGCTTAAGGAAATAACCTACTAAAGGCTTTGCGTGAACAAATTACCTTGATAAACGCATTGCCAATGACATGTGCAGGTAGGACAGATATTTACTTGGCCATGAAGCAGACCACTTTATAGAAGGTCTTGTTTGGTTTTGTTGATTAAAAAGGAAATCTTAGAGGTGGTGAGAGAGACTCAATTCCATGTAGTAAATGTGAAATGACAAAATCCAGTTTATAACAACAGAAGAGACATCTTGGTGAGCCTTTCTTTGCATGTAGCTCTTGTGGCATATCCCTTCTGCTCCTGATTTGGATAGGATAAGGTGGAATAGGTAGAATGTAGAGTAGGTGGGTAATAGTGTGTGTATGGAGGAACTGCTTTCAGTTGTCTTTCATGTGACTTAAGTTTGAGGGCCCTACTATCCTGTTAAGTGAGACTTAATTCCAGGATGTGGGGTTACCAAACTGTTCCCTCAACAACAACAGAGGCCTTACTGTTCTAAATCTTTGCTATCTTTGGAAGTGTCATGAAAATGTCTCATTAAATTCAGAGTTTGAATTTACAGTTTGCCATGGTGAAGCCATGCAGTTGACAAACTCTCTGAATAGTTAGTTAACCTGGGAACTATGGGCTTTTTATGCTGCAGAAACTACAGAGCTAATGCCCACAAGGATGAAACTTTTGAGTTAGAGCAGAATTTTCTTTTTACTTCCTATAAAGATTTGTCTATTTTTGAATGTAGCACTTCTAGCATGAATTATTTCTCATGGCATTGGGCATGTTTAATGTTTTCAAAACAAGCACACAAAAACACTTTGCAAGGTGACAAAGACCAAGGCAGCCACTAAAAATCTATGGTATGAACTCTGTGGAATAGGTAGCTGGTATTATTCATGGTGTTTGGGGAAGATGGAAAATGAGAAACTTAATTATGAATTCTGATGGGACTGATAGCTGTGATAATGGTGGCTAATACATTTTGCCATAGATTATACGACAGTCTGGTTTGTTTGGAGGACTTGTTTTTCCTTGCGTTTATTTCAAATTTTGCTGGTGAACCCCCAGTTGTGTCACTTGAAATAAGCAATTCTGGATTTTATGAAAAAGGTAACTGTTTAAAACATAATGAATAAATCTCTGCACATAACTCTACTGAAGAAATATTTAGGTTTTTTTACAATCATAGAATCATGGACTGTTTTGGGTTGGAAGGGACCCCTAGAGGTCATTTAGTCTAACCCCCCTGCAGTGAGCAGGGACACTGCTACCTAGATCAGGTTGCTCAGAGCCCCATCCAACATGGCCTTGAATGTTTCCAGGGATGGGGCCTTCACCACCTCTCTGGGCAACCCATTCCAGTGTTTCACCACCCTGGTTGTTTCTGCTGTTCAGTTTATTCTGATTAACTTTTATCTCAACTTGACTTTGCAACTTAACTAATTTGCAGCAATCGCTTTCCATGGGTAAACAAAGTTCTGTCTCTGATAATTTTTAAACTGCTGGCCAAAACTCCCTTGTGTGCTGTTCCTAGGCTGAGGGTTTGGGTATTGAAACAGCAGTAAATTACTCTAAGTCAACCACAATGGGGAAAGACCAACCAGTGTTTAGCAAGAGTTCATGAAATTAATCATCCATCAGTGTTTAATGGACCCTTCTGACTGCAAACAGGTAGAAAGCACTAAATGCCTGCTTTTATGTCCAAAACATGAAGAATATCAGGCTGAAACTTTAGAAGTATTAACTTTTACAACTATATTCTGTTTCCTATCTTGCCTCAAAGTTCAGAAGACTATTAACGATATTATATTGCAAATTAGATTGCCATACTGATTTATTTGATTAATGTACATTTTCTATTAAATTAAGCTATATGGGAAGGCCAGTTACTGGCTTTGGCTGTGATACTGAACACCCCACCCCATCACCCCAGTTAATAGTAATTACACAATTAGTAGAATTTCTTTAACAATAGCCACAAAGAAAGTAAAATCAAAATTTCTAACTCTGTGTATTGACAAAGAATTGAGAAGTTAAGGTAAAATATGTAAGTGACAAACTTCTGTTACTGATAAATATTATTGACTGCAAATAAATTGTGCTAGAATAGAAGTACTGGTACTTCAGCTGTGCTTAGAAACAAATCTGCTTTTTCTCTTTTTGCACACAACTAAACTGTAAACCAGAAAATTACCTTACAGATGGATCATGTAGCCTTTCTTGCAAGAATGCGGAAACTGCACTTAATTGGAGGAGTGATTCATTTCCAAGAGGCTGGGGTCTGTTTCAGTAGGAGGTGTGAAAAGAGCTTCTTGGGAGCCACAGAGCCTGTCAGTAGGGAAGGGCTCCTCTTGGTTACAGGGTAATGGATATTGCCTACAACCTGTGGGTTTGTGCCCTTCTGAAATATTTCATAATTTAAATATTGCTTGCAATAATATTGGGCACCCTCACAAATATCTGTTTTTTTCTGGCAGTTTTACTATGCAGTTGCCTTCTGTTTCTTGTTGTAATTAGTGTCAAATTGCTGTTTAAACAAGAATTTCTATATGAAAAGTTTTTTTTCCCAGATACAAGTTTTAATTTAGTAGTCTTTCAGTTGCCTTTTCTACTTGCAGCTTCATGTGAAAAGTTGAGTAGATGTTTCTGGCCTACTTTTTCTGTGGTGTTATAATGTAAATCTTTACCATCTTGCCCCTTTAGGGACTTGGTGAAAGAACTGCTTTCAATATCGCTTCATTAGGATGCATTTCTACTGCTCGAATCTAAAACTTGCTTTGACAAAATTAAACTGTGGTCTCCATGTTGTCAGTCCTCAAAGAACACTTTTTCCCTCTTTTGATTTTTCCCTTTTCTGATATTTGTAAGAAAGCTTTTGCAGGGAGTTATTTTCCTCAGGGAAATTTTGTCTTTGGCCTTTTTCATAATTTACTAGCAAAATGCACTGCTGTTATGAGATGGAGTACCTTGCTGTAGGTGGATTCTCTTCCAGATACTTTACCACTGCTTTTCTCAGCCTCTGGCAAGAGTTTTTTTTTTCAAGGGCAGAGGAATGAGCTTTCCTGTGTTTAGATACTAAATTACGTGTGTGCAATTGTCTTCCTGCCCTCCAGGTAAGATCAGTCATACTTAAAAATCACAGCATGCTCTTTATGACTGTTTTCCTTATGTTGTAAGTTTACTGCAGTAGAAGGGATAAGGAAGCATAAACCCTATCTGTTTCTGCAGTGGTTCACAACTAGGAAAAAGGGCCCTCAAATTTGTCCTGGGCCAAGGCTAATACTGAATTTGCTGCTTTATACAATTTCAACTATTTCTTCAGTTCTCTAGACAAACTATTTGTTGACAATGGCTGAGCTGTGCAACTGCAGGGTTGGTAGAAAAATTGCATTTTCTTTCCTACAGATGGGTTAGCATATATGAATCTTAATTAGTCACTGACTCGCCTAAACAAACATCCACTTAGTGACTTAAGAGTATCTCAAGTTCTCATGCACTGGTTGCCTTCTGCAGCTACTTTGTGGTAGACAGTAGTTATTCTTTGCTACATGTAACTTAGACCTAGTTGGGGGAGAATAATGCTTTACTGGAGGACAAAATCTGAGAAGTGTGGGTTTTCTTTGTTCTTGTTTAATTAGCTGTTCAGGATGAAATTTACTTATTTGTAGGAATAAGCACATCTAGATTTAGAAAGTCTTCACTGCTTGCTTTCGTGTGTATTGGGAAACCTTAAGCTAATCATGTGAGTTAGCTTTGCCTGATAATGAATTGGAACTGCTATTCTCAGATTTTTGAGAAGGTTTGTATGAGAACAGATCTTAAATTGAGTTAAAAGTGCACAAATGGAACTTTATAGAAGCAAGTTTCTTGCTTTTCAAAAGATTACCCATAAACAAGGATAAAAGCTATTGTTTCCATACTAAATAAAAGGAGAATCTACCTTAGTTTAACTCCTTAATTATATTCTGGCTGGCTGTATGTGTTAAATGAAAGAGATGATCAAGAAAACAAATACTTCAAAAATACCATCTGTCTAGAGTACCTTCCAGGAAACTATGGCTAAGCTATTTTTTTGGGAAATGACTTCTAGGCACTCATCAAGTAATTTTATTTTCCCAAATCCTAAGTCTGGGATCTAGAATAAACTGTTCAAAATTTCTGTCTGGGAGATATATTTGGAGACTGCAACATATACGTGAGTAAAGAAACTGCAGACACCGCGGTACTCAGCAGAGCATGGGATGGTGCAGTAAAACAAAGGCAGGGGCTTTGCAAAATATGTCTACCACGCACATAGAGCAGTGTTCACTGTACGTCTGCCTGTGTGTGTTAGCTCCCTATGATTCTGTGATTCTGGGGCTCCTCTAGCCTGTAGTACAGCCATAGCTGTGGGGAGAGGTGTGCATACCAAGGGTCTATTGTGACCCTTCTCGTGCTGCTCTTGTGTGAGTGTGTGGGAAATGGATCTGGAAGCAGCTGTTTGGGGTCACCTCAACACAGTGGTCTCACCCCTGAGAAAAGGGTATTTTGCAAACAGAAATTGTTAGCAGACTCTGTGCAACAGTTGGGTTGTATGCATCAGTTTTTACATGTATGTCAATATGTGTAGTAGGTGGTTTTGCTATCCTGGACCTATGCTGAGTGCTAAAGGTAAGCAACTCGCCTTGGGAGGAGTAGACACAATGGAAACCTCCCACATTGTGTGAGATTGCAAGGCAGTGTAAGTTAGCATCTTGTCATAATTATGGAGCAAATGATAAAAAATGGGATGTCATAATGCAGAGATCTAGTTTGAAATCAGGTGAAATGTGAATTTCATGCTATAGACAATGCAACTACAGGGCTGTCACTTCAGTATAGTTCCACAAAAGAGAGCAGAGGAGAATTTGGGGATACAGCTCAACCCTCAGCTGTAATGAGCTTCTCTAATGGTTGTGAAATATTTCTTCTGTCTTTCCACTCCATCACAGGGAGTGATACTGACAGTGCTAGTTCTTCTTTTTCCATCATGCCATCATTTTGAAACCAGAGAAATATTTTTAGAAACCACTTCTTATGTTCTCTGAACATGGCCTGTCTGTTGGAACCTGTAAGTGTGTTTATATGTACCGAGTACTTTATTTTCCACAGCTCTTTAAAAAAAGCAACCTTAAAGGTGGAAAGTAGAAAACAAGTGGTTTTTAATTATTTTATGTATATTTTTATATTTTATCTTTACTTTTTTCCTGCAGAAGTCTACCTCTGAAATCCGTGAAAGCTAAAGCTGTTGGGACAAAACTCATTCTACCACTGCCAGGTTTGCCTTTTACAATAAGGCTTCCATGGACATATAAACTGAGAAAAATTGCCTATATGAAAGAAACAAGGCAAGATGTGAAGAATAACAAAAATACAAAACTACTGAATTTAGAGCTAGTCTGCAGCTTAAGCCAGTGGTTAGTCTGAAGAAAATCTCTGAATAACGGTGTTACTTATTCCATGTGGAGACAACGTGGGGCCATAGGAAATAACTATGATCATATTAAGTGAGAAAATGAACATTTAAGGGGCAGAGGGGAAGTTTCATAGGCATAATGAACCTGAGCAATCTTGTTATCAAAATGGTTTTGGTACTCACCATATGACAGTGAGACTTAAACCACTGAATGTCTGTGCACTTACTAGCTGACTGTATAGAATGTACCAATCTTGCAAAATTTTACTGTCTGAGAGACAGCTCATCACAGCATAACTAAGTGTCAGTGGCCCCAAGTGATGTGCCAGTTCCTCAGCAGTCAAGTGCATGCAGTTCAAAGCAGTTCTGAACAGTGCACAAGGGAAACATTGATAGTCTTAAGAAATCTGGTCAGATATTCTCTGAGATACTTGATTTCAGTCTTGGAAACCGAATTTTACCTTTTCTCCTTAGGTCATAGTTGCATCTCATGTATTTTAATTGTAGTCCTCTTGCACACAACAGTTTGCACAAACATAGTAATGGGGAAAGGTCAAACTAATTATTGGCAGATGTGAATTGAGTTAATCTCTGATGTGGCTAACTGGAGATAGAGTTGGAGACAAACATATTATAAAAATGGCTGTCAAAGAGTGAGAGTTTTGATTCAGAGAATCAATGCAGTATAGACAGGATTTGGCTTGAAGTTGAATGTTTCTTCCAACTCTTCAGCTAAATCAAAATGTGAAGGAAGGACACTGTCTGATGTGGGAAGAGAATTGAAGAAAGGTTTTTGGAAAGAAAAAAATCACAAGCTACTAGTGCTTTTCAGTTATTTACAACTACTAAAGTGCCAAATGAGAATTATAAAGGAACTTTTAGTTTTTCCTAAAGAAATGTCACTAGTTGTCATGTATGCTCTAGAAATTAAGACTACTTAAGGCTGACAAACACTGAAAAGACATTCTTTAGCCTAAGGTTTCATTTGAAAAAGAAAACTGAGTCCCATGCTACCGCATGTTTAATGTAACTATAACTTTAGAGTGGAAGACATTCAAAATGAGCTATTGTGGTTGAAAAGGAGGAACAAAAAACCCACCTTGCAACATTATTTCCTATGCCATTGACTTTTTCAGAGGTGTTTAGTATGCTTCTAGAATCTTTATTTTGAATAGACTGCTGGATCTTATGCTGATCTCCTTTGTTCTTTGCTCACTTTGCAGGAGCTTGTATCTAATAGGTGCATAAGTATGCACAGCTACCTGTAAAGGGTGTGGTGGCTTAACCACATAGAGCCAGACTCTTACCAAGGTTGCTCTATCACTTCCCTCTTAGCTACACAAGGGAGAACATGTGTTGAGAAGCTTTGGAGTTGAGATAAGGACAGGGAGAGATCGTTCCATAACCAGTGTCATGGGCAAAACAGACTCAACACAGAAGAAAGGCAAGAAAACTCTAATTTATTACACTACAGTACTCACACACAGAGGAATCAGATAATGAGAAGTACAAAAAGCTCTTAAAACACAACCGCCCACCCCTCCCTTCTTTGCAGACTGAACTTTATTCATGATTTATCCTTCCCAGGATGGCATAGAGGGAGGAAAAAGGGCATGAGAGAATGGGGAATGGAGGCTTTGGTTTTGTCAGTTCCACGAGTTGTTTTCCTCACACTCTTCCCCCACACCAGTAAGTGGGCCCACCCACAGGAGAGAGAATTTCTCCAGGTGAGTTCTTTCCTGTGGGACCTCCTCTCTTCAACTGCCCCAGTGTGGGTCATGTCTATAAACTCCTAAAATGTCTCTGTCCCAGACTGCTGTGCCCAGTTTGGTCCCCACAAGAGCCTGTTACATTTAACAGTAAACAAGTTCCTTGACTTGTCTAGGATATTCTTCCTATCCTATATTTGACTAGAAATACACTTGCCTTGTGCATCCACAAGTACAGGGATGCTCAGATTACTGCAGGGTAAAAGCTAGAAGCACTTAATGTAAAGGATTACTGAGACATTAAAAATGGCAATTACAGGGATGAAACAGGTCTCTGACTAGACTTGTATGTGAAATAAAAGATTTAAGGCTTATCAAAGTTCTGTACTGGTTTGAGCTAAAAGGAGTTAAATGCCTGTTTATATATGGCTAACTTGTTGAAATGGACTGTTCAACATGATTTCCATAATAGAGAAGGAATTCAAGAAAAGATATGAAATAAGTGGTTCTTCCAAGTATGTGAGGTATGCATATAATTTCAATAAAAACTTGAATGATGGGTGCTTTGAGACATTTACATGAAGTAAAAATGTTGCCTGTAACCCTGAATAATGATTTCTATTGCATTATTTAAAACTAGATGTCTATTACAATTTGAAGTTGCTCTTCTTTGTTACTCTTTGCTGTGGGAAGATACTAAAAAAAACTTTAATTGTTCTATGTATATAGCAGATGGAAGCAGCTAATATCTGGTTCAGGTAGGTCATACAGGGGAATTATGATTTTAAGAAAACTGGTACCAAGGATAAGTATGTGGATTGGTGGGTGGGTTAACCTTGGATGGCTGCCAGATGCCCACCTACTTAATCTTACTCCCTTCAGCAGGACAGGAGAAAGCAAGATGTAAAAGTCTGTGGATGGGCATAAAGACAGATCACTTAGCAATTACTGTCACAGGCAAAACAGTCTTGGAGAAAGTAATTGATTGCCAATTAGAAATAGAGTAGAATGGTAAGAAACAAAGATAAAATCTGATCTACCTGCTGCCAGTCAGCCTGGAGAAGGGAAGGCTCCAGGGAGACCTAATTACATCCTACCAGTACTTAAAGGGGGTCGGATGGGAAAGTGGGAGAAGGACTGTTCACCAGAGTATAGTGATAGAACAAGGGACAATGGCTTCAAGCTGAATGAGGTGATAAGATAATAGGAAGAAATTCTTTTCTATGAGGGTGGTGAGGCACTGGAGCAGGCTGCCCAGAGAGTCTGTGGAAGTGTTGTCCCTGAAAAGGTTTAAGGCCAGGTTGGAGGGGCTTTGGGTAACCTGGCCTAGTCAGGTTGTCCCTACCCATGGCAGGGAGATTGGAATTAGATGATCTTGGAGATCTCTTCCAACCCAAACCAATCTGTAATTCTATGATTCCTTTTCTTCCCAGGCTCAACTTGATTTCTTCATTCCTGACCCTAATCCCCTGTACTGCATGGGTTGGTAGAAAAGAACAGCTGGGTTGTGGGCAGTCCATAACAGGTCTTATGTGATGCTCCTTCCTCCTTATATCTACCAGTGCTCCAGTGTGGGCCCCTCCATGGGTTACAGGGCAATCTCTGCTCTGGTGCCTCAAGCATCTCCTTCATTGACCTGTGTGTCTGCAAGGCTGTCTATCAATACTTTTTGTTCCCTCTTCTTGTGAGCTAGCACTTCAGCTTGAGCAGCTCTGCTGTGTGTCTTCTGAAGAGGCAGATGAGGAGAATCCTAGAGTTTGATCAAAATTTTCTATTAGTTGTATTTGGGAATAAAACCAGAAGCAGAGCCAGAAAGTTGTATGTGCTTCATGTATGCTTTTATTCCAATCTCATTAGTGAAATAACAAATTGTTAGTGTGCTTGCCTAACTAAGCCCTTGGGAGGGGAGAAGACATTCTCTCTTCAGTTGGTACCTGGAGTCCCAGTCAAGTTTAGGGGTGAAAATGCAGAAAGGTTTCAGCAGTTTGGGCAACACACAGGTATAAACTTCAGGAACCTGGAGAAATACTTTTTGCCCAAATTAACGGTCTCTGTATTTCTAAATACAGATTTCATCTGTGTATTTAGAAACCTGATTAAATGCATGATGTCCAGCTACAATAACACCAGAGTGGGACAGCATAAAAACAGTACTATAATACTAAAATGCTGAGCAAAAATAGAATGGATTTTTGACCCTACCTGTATAGGACACACCTGATAAGCTTCCATTAAAGCTTGAGGGCTTTTGGAGAAGCTTTGGTGTAGGAGAGTAAGCGTGTTAGCCAGCTTACTTGATGGACTGTAAGGAGTAATTTGTGTTCTCCAAAGGTGGATGCCTGGATGCAGGTGGGGGTTTGTGCCCTGTTCATCACAGGCATTTGGTGTGTGAGTCCTTATGCAGAACTTTCATATTGGATATTGAAGAAACTGAGCTAACAAAGGTAGACTTTTTCTGAAGCAAAACATGGATTTGGGGAGGTACTTGAAAATGCAGGGTCCTCCAAAGAAGATTATGGGATTGTGGCTACTCACATTTGTCTGAATTAGCTGTTTGGCAATCTGGGTACATGGTGGCCTTTCTCCTTCTTAAGAATAGTTATGTGGGACTTGGTGGATGTGGCTGTTTTAAATATTCTATAGTGATTTGAAAAATTTGGAAAATATATTAAACAGCTTCTGTTTATTGTTTCTCATACTAAAAATTGGACTTAAGAGGCAGAAACCTTTTGTGGAAAAACCACCTTTTTGTCAAAGTTGATACAAAGTGCTTTCAGGAATCCAGACTACTGAGGCTTTGTGGTTAACAAACTGCTTATATGAACTGTTACAATCAATAATACTTGGACTTGTGGCTTTTTTGAAGTAGTCTGTTTTAATGGAAGATCAAAACTTATTGGAGAAGTATTCCCTTCCAGCTGTCTCAATGTATATGTATTACACTCATTATTTGCATAATCTTTTTCTTGCTTTGCTGATGTGTAAATCTGCAGCAGATGTTATGGCATGCTTATATAGATAGAGACTAATGGAACCTAATTCTGCCTGGGCCCTTTGGACACTAATTCCTTTATGTATTCATGTCTGCAGCTGATAGGAAAAGCTTAAAAAGTTCTTATACTCTTAATATATTGGATATGAAAAATTAAACTGAATTAAGTTTCTCTTGAGCTGAAACTTCTATGAATCTCAGACATGTCTTAATGAAGACATGCACTTTATCAATGTCAGATGAAGTTATTGACAGGTTTTGTAAATAATAAACCCACCCTGCCCCCCAAAACCCAACTCATTACTGTGTTAGTCTGCTTTCAAAAGCAGACTTTTGATAGATACAAAAGCTTGACTTTTCAGGCAGGTAATGTGTTGTAGCCTGTGATCATGTGAAGATTTCTGCTCTGCATCTCCTAAGTACAAGGAGGTTGCTGAACAGCAGTAAGTGTTAGACATGAGGACCAGCTGTGAAATAGCTGTGAATCTAATTAGCTGTGACTTCTGCTGACAGATGACACCTTCAGGAGACTAACCCTGTATTTTGCATTCAAATACCATTGTTCTCCCATAACTAAAGATTCCAGACTGATAAATACATCTGTAGACATTTATTTTTAAATGGAGTGAGTAAAATGTTGTACCCCAAAGAAGGGAAGAACCTAGGTATTGTGTGTAGTACAGGAACAGTTCAGTCCCTCTACAGTAGTTGCCTGGTTGCTAGCAGGATTTATTGATCTCAGCTAAGCATTAGCTATGCAGGACCTGAAATAACTCTAAAACCGAATAAGCATTGTTGCAGTGCTCAGGTTCTGCATGAGTGCCAAAAGTGTATGGGGTCAGTAGGGACCTAGCCCAGTGCCTGGCAGATAAACCTTCCCAGAGTTCACAGAGCCAGGGGATGCAGCACAAAGCCATATTGAAACTTGGATGCTTTGAAGCTTGCAGGCCTTGGTTATTCTTGGCCAGAACATGAGAGCTTGGGGGTTTGTGCTGCATGTAGTCCCCAGCTGCCACATCTTAAGATTATTGTATTAATAAACCTGAGTTGGTTCTACATAAAACCACTTCAGCTGTATAGCCTGAGTGGGGAGTAACTTTCACAGATCCACGTTGGTAACAGAAGTGATAACAGCTGTTCAGCCAGGCCTGTGATCATTCATTTTCTCTACCTCCCATGCCATTATTGCTTTGTAACAGGTAAACTTACCATGGATGCTTGAAAGCTGACTGTGGTTTTGAATTTATCTACCATTTTCATCAGCTTTCTTCAAAAATTTTATAAGTTGAAATCATAAATGAGCTTGTAATTTAGCTCTGCATGCTGGTTCCTAAATAATGCTGCCTTTTATTTCCTGACTTGTTTACTAATTTTTTTCTTCATGCTTTTCCTAAAATTTGAGATCATTAGAATTTTTATGTAATTCCTGTAAATGATTGTTCAACCACAAGACCCTTTTAGAGCTTCCCACTATGTCCATGGAATTTTAACTGGAAGCTAAAACAGGAAATGTCTCTTCTGCTGAATCTGAATCCAAAGCAAAATAAAAAAATTAAAAACTTACCTAACACTTTGGGTCTTGCTGTTCTGTGATTTGCATTACTGTTGGTTCAAATGCTACCAGCATGTGTCTTGTGATAGTTATCCAGACTAGCTCTTAACACATTGTCACATGCCATATGAGGCACATTAGCAGGACTATTTGCCTACTGAAATGCATGTAAATACTCAACTGTAATTAAGGTGCTCTCATTTCAAGCAAAACAAAAAAAAAACCCAAACGGTTTACCGATGAGAATAATACCCTTGTATATTTTTCTAGAACAGATAAATATTAAGTGTCTGCTATGCAGGAAGAGTATTAGTGTGGATGAAGAGAAGTGGAGCTGCTCATACATCAAATAACATGTGACCAAAAACCAGAAGACCTGTTCAGCTGGGTTCTGAATGGTGTCATCTTTCTTTACCCTCTGTTTACACTGAAAAGTGTTATGGATAACAACTTTCTTATTTCTTGTCTGTACTGTACCCAGCATGTTAAGACTTTCCTCTGTTTGGTGCCTTAAAACATTAGAGTAACAAATATTAAGAGGGAAAATACAATAGGAATACTGCAGAACTATGTAGAACTGTGCAACTGAAACATCAGTGATTAAATAGCCATCCTAATAAACAGCTAAATCAATAAGTTTGTCAGGTGTCTTGAAAAAACTTTCATTCATGGTTTATTTTAAACAAAACAACCCAGAAAAAACCCCAACCCCAAAATAAGGCATGTAAGAAGCTGTCACTGGTTCTACCTGTTTCTTTTTTATTCTTGCTGTATCCCAATTGCTGCTGTTGTAAGAGAACTCTTTTCAGGATTTTTTTAATGCATTCTAGCAACTTATTGTTTGCTGTTTTCTCGTTTGTTTTTTTTATTTCTTTTAAAGTCTCTATTTGCATTGTCTTATCCCACTCCCTTGATTCACAAGGACTTAATTAGTAGAACAGCAAAATCATGCATGTTTTCTGACCAAATTATACTTCCCTTCAGATTGTATTCCATGAGGTCTCAACAGCTAAGGATGTCTGTGTTTTATAGTTAGTTACGCAAGTTATGGATTGTACCCCTGTCTTTTCATCCCTAACATCAACTTTTTAGAGATTATTCAGCCTAATACTTGAATAGTACTTGTACATTTAATGGCTCTGCTGAATTTTTGACACATAACAGGAACCACAAATTCATGTCAATGGGAGAGAAAAGCAGCAAATCAAACAGGTAGATGACATGGAAAACTACTGGTGTGGAGTTCTAGGTTTCCTGTAAAAAGCCTTTGCTGCAAGATGCCTGTTGCATAGATTCAAGTACAGATGAGAGCTGTACTAGACTTGGTCAGTTTTTTCCATTTGCCAGCTTTTTTCTTGGTTTGAAGGTATACTTTTGACACTAAAGGAAGCAGCTTTTATTCACGTAGAAGCTGCTGAAGTGCAATCAGACTCTGTAAAGCCACTTCTTTTAGATATTTTTTGAAAGTTCTAGTCCATAGCTGCTGTTCTAAGTTGATGTAAACAGGCTTTCCAGTTTCTTCTGAGACAATTTAGAGCCTCATCAATATGCATATACATGTTTTCCCTTTCCCAGTTATGCAACAGCTGGAGGACTAGCCTCTACAATCATCAGTTCTTTGTTAGAAATGAGTGGTTGATATAATATTCTGGGTGAAATTTCTATATTTTCATAACACGCGATACTGTCTTATTGGCAGTAAAATATGACTATTGTCATTATTTATGTTTTAGGGCAAGGAGTACAAAAATACCATGTAAAGTATGTTAATTCTTGTAAGAATTTGCCTTGTCTTCTGTGATTGCAGCTGTAGCTGGGGTTCTTCCCTGTGTGATGACGCAGATAAACACAAATCTTGCAGGACACTATAAACCACTATGAAACACTTTGAGAAAGTCATCTGGATCTCATTTGCTTGTGGAATTGTTATTCCAGTCTGCAACTCCTACTGTGAACTTGACTACTGTGAAGATTAATAAGAAGGAACTTAGTAAAGTGTGTGTCATCTGGAAGGAACACTAAAAACATCATAGTGTGCTTTATCTTATGCTGCTGATGTGAAAAACCTGTTGAATTTGACAGTGGTTACGGACAGGAGAATTGCTGTCACAATTGCTTGTATTCCTGAAGAGGAAAGGCAGTACTACCCACATTATCTGATGTATTTAACACTTATTTCATGTTCATGAAACTAGTATTAAATTATTTCAATGTTTCCATAGGTAAATACGAATTTAGGATTTCATGGAATCACAGAATGGTTTGGGCTGGAAGGAACTTCAAAGACATCTAGTTCCAGCCCCACTGCCCTAGGCAGGGACATCCTCCACTTCCAATGCATTCTCCACCCAGCCCATAGTTGGGTTTGAGATTGCACTAAACCTTATGCAGGCCCCTCTGAATGGCATCTCTTATCTCCAGTATATAGACTCCATCACTCATCTTGGCGTCATCAGCAAACTTGCTGAGGGTGTGCTTGATCCCACTGTCTTTATCTGAATTTGTATTTGATACAGCTGAATTCTTTGATTGAAATATTTAAGTAAAAGTGTCATAGACTGTAAGAAATCTCATACTTTACCTGTGTATTCAGTACATCACATGTGGTTTTAGTGTATGGTAAGTTCTAGGAAGTCTGACAGCACAAGCCAAATTCAATGATTTAAGTTGGTTGTAGAAGGAAGACATGCATTATTCTATTTTTTGCATCCATTATGAGATTCCTGTATAATTAGTGTTAATAAATGTTTGTATTATCATTTAATGTCTTGTCTTTTCCTAAAGTTATATGTGTTGTGTTGAATAGTTTTACTGCTTTAGCTCAGTCTTGAGGAGCTTTAATAACAGAAACAAAAATATCTAGAATAAAAGCAGTTTCAAAATCTACTGCTATGAAGTTGTGGGGTTTTTTTCCTAGTTATGTTATCTGCTAAGAACTCTTGAGCTGCTGATGTTTATTTTGAGAAATGGCCATTATAGTTTTTAAATGACAAATCTGCTCTTCGCTGTCTCTTGGAAAGCATGAGAGCTGAACTTTTAAAAATCTAAAAAATCTGAGCTGCTGTGAGAGCTCGTAGGAAAATGGATTGTTGGGGTGCTGGTCCTTTGTTCCTGTTAACTCTGCTGTAAGGATCTTAATGTCACTTGTTTTATCAAGTGAGCACTGATTAAACAGTATGATTTGGACTGGTGTTTGTTCTGTAATGTTGATGGCCATATGTTCATATAGCTACTTTGAAGTTAAAATAATTGTTTATAAGAAGTCAAACTTGCAGTAAAGAATGGGTTTCTGAGCTCTTACAGATTTAAGAGAAATAGTGCCCCTCTTTGTTCCAGCCTTTGAATTTAACATAAAATGCTTTTCATACCTGCATATACCTTTGCTTGAAATTACCTTTACAATTTCATCAGCGGTTTTCAACATCACTCTACAGGTCTTCAGATTTTCAAAGCCTGCTGACGTTAATGAGAATCAAGACTATTGTTTCTTCTCTGGTAATTTCAATTTATAACAGAAAAAGGAACACTTTTTCCTAAAGAATACTAGTCTGTTTTTGTGATAACACTTGGTTCAAAGCACTTTTTTTCCCCTGAAGTTTTTATACACACTAGTCTCTACCACTTCGTTTTCCCTGTGTTTCCCTTCAGTTTTGCTGTGCCCCAGCTTTTTCTGTGTACCTTTTCTGAGTTGTCCCTTCCTGTTATTCTTCCAGAAATCCTTCAAGTTAAGTTTTCACAAAGTATGCATAATTTACTTTGTCTCTTTTAAGTCCCTGCCTACCCTGCCCTTACAAATTCTCATTAATGCTTGATATAATGCTTCCAGACATGTAAACTGAATAAGGTGCTTCCAATTTTAGTATAAAATGAGTTTGGCAAATCTACAGTTGAGGTGGAACCTTGGCCTTAAACCTGCTGGTGGCTGTGCTGATGATCATCTAGAGATCTTGGGTGGATGGATAGCTTCAAGTCAGCTTCACTGGCTATAATAAGCAGCTTAAGTAATACCTCATTTACACTAACTGTTCTTGGCTGCCAGCAATAAGGAAACTTGTGTTTAGCTGGGATTGTAATGATTGAAGTGTCCTGAGGATCTACCAAAACCACTTCTAAATACTAGGCAAAACTTCTGTTTGAAATTGGCCTTCATAACCTTGGGCTGCCTTAAGCACAAACATACACCCATATTATTTAACAGCTTACAGGAGAGACCCAAACATATGTTTGAATGTCATAAAAATTAAGATTTAATTACATCTGCTTGTAACTCCTAAGTTGCTGTCCATATGTTTTTCTGGTGTGTAGATATGAAGGAAGAAAAGTATACATATGGGGAAAAAAGTAATTCCTGCTAAGCAAAATAAAGTACTAAAAATAATTCTATTGCATTTGTTTTGGCCTTTTCAAAAGGCTTTCATGTAAACTGCTTGCTTCTTCTGTAGGTTACCAGTCTACTTTGAAGCCTAGCACAACTAGTTTGTTTTTCTTTCTTTTTTTAAAATGCACTTTTGCAGAGGGAGGTGCAACCCTGAGCTGTTCAGACTCTTAGTGCTTCTATGGGGCAATAATGGGACCTACTGCTCTCTATTTACTACAGGTAGTTAATTTTTTATGGACAAACTAATTTTTTTGTTCACTTTCTATATTTTTCAAACCAATTCATGTATAAGTCTTATTTCTTAGTCAATTTGTTTACATGCTTGCAAAATAAATTTTTACTTCTGGTTAATAAAATGGGGCACCATTTTCTGTCCTCTTTCAGAGGAAAATGCCACAGGTACAACTGAATCTCCAGCTTTAATTTACTGTGACACCACAACAGATGCTACTGCAGTTGTTTGAGAAGCTCTCTGGTGTGTTAAAGCTTAGAATTAGAAGTTACTCTTATGTTAAATTTCTTTTGTGCATCCCAGATTAATTAAGAATCTATTAACATGAACTGCTTTGACACTTTTTATTGGTTGTGAGCCTAGAGGTGTAGAATAAAATCCTTAATTTATTTCACCCTATGACTATAGTGTTTAGGGAATAATCACTTCTGAAGAAATATTCCAACAATGGTAGTTCATCACTTGAAATATGTACACAACCAATTTTTAATATATGGTAATATATGTAAGCAGCAAACTCTACAAATGTGTTTACTTCTTCGATTCCACCTTGTTCTTCGATTCCACCTTGTTCTTCGATTCCACCTTGTTCTTCGATTCCACCTTGTTCTTCGATTCCACCTTGTTCTTCGATTCCACCTTGTTCTTCGATTCCACCTTGTTCTTCGATTCCACCTTGTTCTTCGATTTTTATACAAGTATACATTCTCATACTGTGCGTGAATAACTTGCTCTGCTTGTAGTTAATTATGTGGAAGCAAAGATTTCTCAATGTTTTTGGTCCTCAGTCAGTGTTTTAAAGGGGTGGGGGGGAGGGATGGTCCTGGTAGAGTCTTGCAAGTTGCCTGTGGAAAATACCCATTAATATGATTATATCTGGCAAGATATTTTACAATGTCTGTAACACAAACAATTAGAAAATGGAAGTATAGTGGAGGGTTTGCTTACCCTTCCTACTGCATTATTACAGAAATAACACTCAGCATTGCTGCCCTTAGTACAGCTGGTAGAGGAGGCTCAGCCTTGTGAGGCTTTTCAGTAAGTAAAGACTCGTGGAGCAGTGTGCATTCCTTTAGCATCAGGCTGAAAAAACTCATAAATCCTTGCAGCAAAGACTTGTTTTTTCAGTCTCTGGTTGGTAAGCAATTGAGATAGAGGTCAGAAGTGAGATCAGTTGCAGAGAACTGATACTGCTGTTACTTTAAATACTTCACTAAGTTGTGTAACTTAGGATGAAGTTAGTGGAGTTGTCCATATTTGCTAGTCAGATTCAAGGGAAGGCTTCTTTCCTCCTCTTGGGTACTTCCTACTGGGGTAGAAGACATAGAATATATATGTTATACTTCCAGGCACATAAAGCTGCTGTGAAGACAATATAATATATCCCTATAACTAAGCCACACTTAAAGCCCCAACAAAACCAAGCAAACAAAAAACAAGTTAAAAACCCCAGCCTTCCCTCAAAACAAGTCATTTATTGCTTAAACCGAAGAAACATTAGCAGTACAGTAATTATCCCAGCAATGCAAGATACTCATCATAAATCTAGTTTGTGGAAATCATCCATTGATTGTAATTGAACGTAATAGACATACTTTCCAATGGCCTTCTCGTCTCCTGTTTTTAGAATTACTTTCCATAAGGTGATCTACATCTTTTGCCTGAGGTGTAAATGTTTTATAATTTGGTGTTTCTCACTTGATCTATTCAATTTAATAGTTTCATTTGTGGGTAAAAGATGGGTTATGGATTGAAAGGTTACTGGAATTATGAGGCAGGATTTAATCAGTGCCTGTGCTCCCCAATCAGTGGGAAGAGACAAGATGCTCCATTGTCCCTGGTGTACGTGAGTTAATACCTGAATCTATAAAAATCAGATGCTGTGGATACCTTGCCTTGTGAAGTACCCAATCTCAGGTTGTATACTTCTGCCCAACACAACTGTGGTGGTTTGACCCTGGCTGGAGGCCAGACTCCCACCAAAGCTGCTCCATCACTCCTCTCTTAGCTGGACAGGGGAGAAAATACATGTTGAGAGACCTTGAAGTTGAGATAAGGACAGGGAGAGATGATTCTGCAATTAGCATCATGGGCAAAACAGACTCAACACAGAAGAAAGGCAAGAAAACTCTCTAGTTTATTACACTACACACACGCAGAGAAACCAGAGTCAGATAATGAGAAGTACAAACAGCTCTTAAAACACCATCTCCTGCCTCTCCTTTCTTTGCAGACTGAACTTAGTTCTTTATTTTCTCCTCCCCAGGATGGCAGGGGGAAGTGAATGGGGAATGGAGTCTTTGGTCTTCAGTCAGTTCCCTATGAGTTGTTTTCCTTCTTGGGGAGGCCAGGGGCTTTTTCTCTCTCTTTCCCTATGCCAGTGTGGGGTCCCACCCATGGGAGACAGTCTTCCACAAACCTCTCCATGAGTCTGCTTTCATGAGGTCTCAGCTCTTCACCAACTGCCCCAGCGTGGGTCACTTTTATAATCTCATAAAATAACTCTCAGTCCCAGACTACTGGCCCTAGCCCTGTCCCCCCGTGAGTCACAAGCCCGACACCCACACAACCCCCCACTCCCCCCAGCAAACCTGCTCTGGTGTGGGTCTCCACCTCATTCTCTTTGCCTCTTATTTCTCTCCATGGCCTGCAGGTGCTGCCAGGGGCTTGCTCCAATGTAGGTGACAGATTCTTTCCTATTCCTCCACCTGCTCCATGGTGGGCTCCTGCCGGGCCCAGGCACCTCTCCATAGACTGCAAGTGGGGTCTCCATGGGCTGTGGGGGGACACTTGCTTCACCATGGCATTGTCCACAGGCTGCAGGGAGTCTTCTCTCAGTGCCTCCTCTTCCCCTACTTCACTGATCTTGGTGTCTGCAAAGTTTCTTACATCTTCTTACTCCCTTCTCTGGTGGAAAAATGTGTCCGTTTGCATTTTTCTCTCTCTAAAATGTGATTCCCAGAGGCCTGTGACTGACGCTGATTGGCCCGTCCGGCCTTGTCAGCAACAGGGTTTGGGAGTTTGGCCTTGGGAGCCCAGCTGGGATTTACTTTGTTGGACCTTGGGGAAACTTCTAGCTGCTTCTTAAAGAAGCCACATTGCAGACACACCACAACAACAAACCACATCCACCAAAAATTCATTGACTCCACTGCCTTCCCCTTCCATTTGTTTGCATGTATTGACTACCTTCTCTGTTTTGTGCTCACTTACTCTCTGCCTTTGTGGATTGAGTCCTATTTTGCCTTCCCAGTAGAGCTTTTAATTTTATAGATTAGGTTCTGGACCTGTCCTTGCTGTGGAGCCCCCTGGGGAAAAATAGCAGAAAGGGATCATCAACCTCCTGTCTGAAATGGGAGTGAAGGGCTTTTCTCTCCCATTACCTGGCTTCTTTTTGGAAGGAGAAGAGGAGAAAAAGGGCTTGCTGCCATGACCACAGCTGCTACCACTGCTGTTGTGATCATTTAGTAGCAGCAGTCACTCACTGCCAGCACATGGGAGTAATTAACACTGAGAGAAGATCATAGATGTGAAGTGCTTGCCCTGCATTACATATCTCCTTGCAGAACAGATAAATAAAACTGAGAACTTAGCAGGTTTATGCAAAAGCAACTTGCTGCTCTTGGCTTAGTTCTTGGAAGGGTAAACTTAGATACTTCTTGTTTCAGACATTGCTTGAAAGCATCACAGACTGTAATATTGTAGAAGTAAATTATTTATATAAACAAAGCTTTCTGCTGCTTGTAAAGCATCTCATATAAAACTGCACTGCTGGCTCTCGAGGCCAGTGAAGGCACACTAAATCCTACAACAAATGACTTTGTGGAATTGTTGGAGTATATCAAAGGTCCAATTGCTCTCTGCTCCAGTGTTAATATATCAGTTTTTCCATTAATTGCATGATGACTATTAATTTAATCTACAACAGATCAATGATAGTGAACTAGGGGGTGTGTTATTCCTATTGAGCAGTAAGTGAATGGGATGTTGGAACTAGCATAGTGTTCAGTTGAAAAAGATAGCAATTGATCAATATGAAAAAAATGAATGGGAGCATAGACCTACTGTGAAATGTGCAAGTCTTCTTTTCCCTTTATGCTCTTTTCTGATACTTCAATTAATTCAGTGTTACCAAGTCTATAGCATCAATGCAGATTTCTGTGAATTCATCCCTGACAGTCTAGGGGATAGCAAAAGTGAAATGCTGTTTGCAGGTTTTTAAAAATATGACATCTCTTTGGTCCAACTTTTCCTGCATAGGGAAAAATTTATCATAACAATCTTCCCATGACTCATCCCAAATGACAAGAAATTAGCTGAAGAATCCAGTTAACTAAACTGTAGCTCAGCTGTTTGTGCATCCTGTTGACAGGTTTAGTGACAGACCCCCAGAAATCTTAGATTTCTTTTTTCCCCCTGTGTTGTTTTTTTTTTTTTTTTAAATGAACCTTCAGCAATAAGAATGCAATCTGAAATATTTAGGCACAGGATTTAATGTCTGCTACTAACAGTAGCTGATATTTCTACTTTCTTGCACAAAAAGATCAAATGTGTATGTAAAGTAAGGACCTTAAAGTATGCTCACTTTCAGTATGGTAGTAGTCTTTGACAGTGTCTGAAAACATATATGCTTTCTTGTCAGACTTCACTGATTGTCAAATCTTACTGCTTTAAATTATACTCTCTTATCATTAAGAGCTTGATGTAAGACAAGCATCTTTTACTGTTAGGAAGATCAAAAAATCTGGGAACTACATAAATGTCATCAGTTGTATAGGGAGCATCTGATGTCTCAAGCTGAACAAGAATTTGTCACTCATGTTGTTGGCAGTGGAGGCTGATTCTAAAAAGACCCATTTCAAAACACAGGTGTATCACACTGCAGTAATAGGTGTATTTAACAAATGAGTTTGAAGTTAACTTGAACAAAAAAAAAATGATTAGTCTCCCAGCAACTTGTGGTTACCTATTCAGATTACATGCTTTTGTTCTCCTTTGAATTAATGTGGTAATAGAGAGAAAACACAGCTTTCTGTGAAGAGTTTCTCAAAATAATGGGTTGGATGGTTAAAGTGTAGTAGGTGTGGGAAAGCATCCATGAGAAAACCTGTCTATAGTCAGCTTGAATATTCCCTTGACATTTCTGACTTGGTTTTCTGTCCTTTTGAGACACTTAGAACAGAGGAGCGAAACTGTCGACAAAATGCAACTATCTAAAACATGTAGGGAAAGGAGAGAATTTAGGCAGAGGCACTGGTTAATGTGGGTGGTAGTGGCCATCTCTTGAAAAGCATCCTTCTAACTCATGCTTCACATACCATGCTTCTTCAGGGCAAAACAAGAGACCTTGAAAGACTGTTATGCTTATTTTGCCACTGTAAATCTGAAGGTGTGCTTATTCTTATAGTTAATCACTTGTGTCATTTAGACATTTTCCTGATAAAACAGACTGGGCAGCTGGGTTTTTCATAAATATCTTTTATTAAAAGCTGAATATATTCCCATCTATCTGGGATAGCTGTACATTCTGACATGGTTAGTTCTTAAGGTTAAGAGATCTTATGTCAATAGAGATATTTTTTCCCTAGCTAGGGTCCAAAGAATGGTGTTCTTAGGATGCACAATGTTGGGAGTGCTATAGCTTTGACCTGGATTCTTATTAGGCTGTGATTAAATAAATTCATAGCCTGTGGTTTCCTTTCAATGTGTTTTATTCATTCATAACTTCATATAATCACAGAATGGTTTGTGTTGGAAAGGACCACAAAAACCATCTCATTCCAACCCCTGTGCTATGGGCAGGGACACACCCTCCATAAGACTAGGTTGCCCAAAGTCCCATCCAACTTGGACTTGAACATACTAGGATATAGTATGGGTCTTCATAATAGGGTCTTCCACAGCTTCTCTGGGAAACTGGTTCCATTGCCTCACCACATTCCTAGTACAGATTTTTTTTCCTAATATCTTATCTAAATCTATGCTCTTTTAGTTTAAATCTATTGCCCCTTGTCCTATCATTACATGCCCATCTAAACAGCCCCTCCCCATCTTTTCTGTAGGTCCTCATCAGGTACTGGAATGCCAGTATAAAGTCTCCTGGGACCTTTCTCTTCTCCAGGTTGAACAAGCCCAACTCTCTTAGCCTGTCTTCATAACAGAGGTGTTCCTGCCCTCTGGTCATCTTTGTGGTCCTCCCCTGGACTGGAGTAGAGGGGGAGAATCATCTCCCTCAATCTGCTGGCCATGCTCCTTTGGTTGCAGCCTGAGATACGGTTGGCCTTCTGGGCTGCAAGCACTCATTGTTGGCTCATCTTAAGCTTCTCATCCACCAGAACCCCCAAGTCCTACTCCACAAAGATCATTGATGTTTTCAAAGATCAACAAATTACAGGGAAGCAGAGGCTGGAAGACACTTCTAGAGATCGTCTAGGCAATCTCTGAGCTCAAAGGAGAGTCAGCTATAGCATGATGCTTAGGATGGTGGCTTGTTGGGTCTTGAGTGTTTCCAAGCATGGATAATTAGTACCCTCTCTGAGCAGCCTGTTCTAGTGTTTAGCCATAGTGAAGTGCTTCCATATTTATTTCAGTTTGTCTCTGTTGCCTGTCACTGATAACCACTGAGAAGACTAACTGCTAACAGCTCTCAAAATTTCTGAGTAGTGAAAATGTTTCTTTGTGCCACTGATGTGGGAGCACCGCTATCTATGGCCTCCTGTTTCACCGCTGGTCTGTAGGCCACAGTTTGTTAATGATGGCTGTGAAACTGAAGGTGTTAGTGGGTGAGAGCTCCATAAGCCTTGCTTATGAACTGTTGTAAAATATTTACCATATATTGTTACTTGAAAAGAAACTTTTTGTTTACTCTTGATGTATTAAGTCCTTGAAGTTGTTAAATATTACATGCACTGTGATGATATGCCCAGGTAGGCTTTATTGCTCGTGTGCTGTCTTCCACTTTGAAAACACTCTGTGCTTGTGATGCTCCTAGTCAGAACTCTTGTACTGATGTGGAATAGGTAATTACAAGTAATAAGCCTTGTGCATCTGATGAAAAAGGGTAGCAAACGTTTTCAGCTCTCTGCTTGGATCAGATAGTTTGCCAGTCTTACCTTTCCTATGCTATGCATTGTTGAAAAGAAAGTACATGCAATTATTTAGATTATTAATAGGGAACTCACTGACAAAATTCTGTCAAACCTACTGTAGTGCTAATTAGTTATTTTTAAGCTTGTAAATTTTTGTATCGAAGGACAGGATTGGAAATTGTTAATTATGCCTAACTCAGGTGACTTTTTTCCAGCTATTCAGGGACTGAAACAGCACACTACTGAATAAAATCTTTCATATGGCTCTATTACATAGTAAGAAATAGCAGACAAATTTCTATACTGTAGCTGTTTCCATTATCCTAGGAATTAGTAAACTGATTTCTCTCATTAGAAAGACTCCAGTGTTTTGCAATATGAAGTACTTCATGTCTTATTCCTGCCTTTAGTGATTAATAAAAACAGATGCAGATTGGTTGGCTAGTGTGCAGAATTGTAAATTGTGTTCCAGTGATGGTGAGATTTCAAGATTGATTGATGATGGTGCAATAAAGCTGACAACTTGCAGGTAATGCTGTACCTGCTCAGTACCATACACTGGCGCTTTGTGGTGGGTAATGCTTCACCACCGTTTCAAGAGTCTACGGTAAAAGCTTTCTGATAATACAACCAGATTTATAGATTTTTAAAATAAATAATTCCTCTATTTGTATCTGAAATTTATTTAAATTCTGTGTTAAGTAATAAATGCATATAGTATGACTCCCTCGCTGGCATTATGTGTTACTGCTGCCGTTTAGGAGGATGCTTAAAAATACTTTTAGAGTATTTCATAAAAAAGGTGACATTATCAGCCATAGTGTTACAAATGTCATTTTTATAGAAGTAATTTCTTTAAGTTATGGAATTTTGTCTTGGCTCTTATGTGCTGAAGACAGGTGAGGACCATTTTGTGTGCCAGGCAGTCTCCCTGTTGCTTGGCTTACAGCTGCACTAACCTAATTCAGCTGGAAAGTGGGACAGACTTCTGTTGTGCAGATCATTTCTTTCACTGAGTGATTGACTAAATTTGCTGCCCCTTCCCTGAGAAATTTCACGTTCAGCAAAATCAAATGTGTGTGCAGTGTCCAAGGCCCACTTAGAAAATCAGAAACGTACCTGATTGATTTAGTACTTGGAGAAATAAAGTGGTAGTCTTGTATTTCAGTGCTGGATTTACCGTACTCGTTTTGATTTTTGTTCTTTGACTGCAGGTAACAAGCTAATATTTTCTAAAAGGGATGCTATTTGCATTTCAGTATACTCCAAATTAGAAGATAGGCATTCAGCAGTATAGGTCACAGTTTTCTAATTGTGTCCTCTGATGCTTCAGTTGAATGCTTCTACTTCGTTTTTTTTTTAGTATGAACTAAAGATTTTAATGTTCAGATCTCATTAATTAATGCATTTTTTTAAATCTATGTTAATTTATTTATTGTAATCCTAGGTATTGTGTGAGTTTCTATATGCTGAGATTTAAATAACTGAAAATTTTATCTTATTATGCACAGGGCAACTAAATACTCTCTGTAATATAAGGCTTTGTGCTAGGCTTGTCTGACATGGGAAAACTCCCTGGGAATGCAAAGAGCTTACTTGAGCTGCATATGCTTAATGGCTGGGAACAGAATTTCTTAGTGACACACTCCTCTAAACACTGAAGAAAGACGTGTTACTAAAGTTTTAATGCCACAGGACCCCTGTTCAGAGAACACTGATTTATTTTTCTTTGACATACCATATTAGGCATGTTTTTAGTAGACTTTGTATTTCTTCTCAGAGAATACTTTTTCCATCAGGTGTGTCCCCATGAAGAAGTAAAGTTAGGGGTTAAAAGGCTTTTTGGTTTGGGCCAGGTAGACTCAGCAGTTCAGAAATAAATATCTCTAATGCTGCAAACTTATTTTGCTTGTGGTGGTCATTCAGACAGGACCAAGAGGAGCAGAAATGCTTTTATAACTTTCAGTGTTGGTGTTATATTGGCAAAGATGTGGGTTCCACTCAGCTAAATGCTGTAACAGCACATGGAAATATATCACTGCAGTAAGTAGCCTCTTTCCTCTCCTACATTCTCTTGTCTTTCTTTTTTATTTCTTTCCTATGAGATAATGTCTGGGAATGTAAGGCTTGCAACATTGTGAAGCAATAGTAATTGAGACATTGGGGTTTACTGCACTAGAAAAATGAAATTAAAATGATTTGCTGCATAGATATTAATAATGTTAGCTTTGAAAACCCTCTCCATAGAAGTGTCTAAGATGAGTGGCTGTTAATAATGCTGAGCTTGGTGATGATTTGGACAGGGCCTTCTCTCTGCCTGCCAGGGGAGACAGCACAAGGATTAAATGCAAAATGTCTCATAGCTTTTCTCCTTCAGAATTTATGCAAATTACATAATGCATTAATTTGCATATTCCCAGGTAGTTTGCATATCATGTTTAAACTGTGACGTTTTGTTCTGAAGGTTAGTCTTAGTAAATCAGGTTTATTGTTTCAGTGTAAGATGGGAATGGGGCAAGTCTCCATTACCATGCTTACCCCTCACCTTTATCCTGAGGGCACAGGCTCTTCATAAGCAAGTTGTCAATTTGTTTATCTTGTTTGTATTTTAGAGTTCTGCTAAGCACTAGGCACTGTAGGGAGTGTGTGCTGCATCAGTTATCTCAAATCCATTTGCTCAGGAGCTGCCACAGAAACCTAATGGCAGTAAACACTGTTGCTCACAACACACTGATGTGTGTGGGCCTGGGAAGAATGTGCAGTTGAATGTTAAATGTTGAAAGAAGTGACATTACAGGACTAAAAATGCAAGTTAATTGAGGCTTACCTTCCCCATCAAATGGTTTGAAAGCAGAGTGTGCTTCAGGTCTGGAGCTTGGTGGTGGACAAGTACCTTTAAGTTGTAGTGAAGAGCAGTCTGGTGAATACCTAGCACACACAGAAGCTTTCATGCACAGATAATGAAAGCCTTGGAGTTGAACGTATGGGGAAGGTCTAAGTAGGATTGAGCTGACCTATATTTAAACTAACCTTTTCAGGAGCTTCCTGTTTCCAAGGGTTCCTGAGTTACATGTTATTTCAGTTTCTCATTCTATTTGTCTGCCTGTAATTGCTTATAATTAGCATTGCCAGTTTCTCCAAGACTTCTGCTTCACATGAAATAATCGTCTCTTGGTTTGGGTGGTCGGTATTGACTAAATGTTGGATAGAGCTGCTGCAGTAGAATATGCTTCATGAGCTGTACAGCTTTTATCAGTCCTTTCTTGAGGTACATTGTGGGAGAGAAAAAACGGGCAGAGAGAGTTTCACCTGAGGGATCATGGAGGTGGCTGGCAGCGTGAAGCAAGAAGAAACATCTAAGGTACTACAAAGAAACAAAACTCTTAAGTTTTTCCCTGCCACTAATGGCTAGAAATTAATTACAGGATATTTGGCCTAAACACAGCTCTTTCCAATGGGACATATGGTGACAATCATCCCTGAAAAGTGCTTGTGACTGGTGCCTTAACTAGACTAAGAACATTGTTGCATACTGCAAGATGTAATTTTGCATTGGTAAATGAGTTCACTAATGACCAATAGATACCATTCATTTCTAACTATTGTTAACTTAAGATGTAGATGTGGAATGTTAATTTTTCATGGAGGAGTAATTTGGGTAGAAGAGAGTGCGAGATTTACCTCCCCTCACTCCCCTTACCTGTGTAGTGCTGGGCTGTGCAACATCTTGGTTTTTGTAGAACTGTATCAGTAGGGACTTCCAGATGTGCAGTTCTTTGTATGCTTTGTATGCATACATGGTGCTTGCTGGGGTTTGTTGTTTAGTCTTCTACTTTTAATCCAGAAATGATTTTATCCGCCTCCTGTGTGTGCGTTTCGGAGCTATTCTTTCCCATATTAAGTCTTGCTTTTGCTGGTTTGGGACTTTCTAGAAGTTTGTACTACTTCTTTCTCCTGGTTCGAGCTAGGACAGAGTTAATTTCCACAAGGAGCTGGCACAGGTGGGCTGATCTGGCCAAGGGCGTTTTCCACACCACATGATGTCATGCCCTCCATAAAATTCTAAAAGCTGGTTGGGTAGGGGAAGCTCCAGGATGGTTTGAGTGTGAGTTTTCTGGTCATTTGTTGGGGTAACAGTCCTTTGTGTTGTCATTGTTGTGTATATTCTATCCTAAGTCTGGTTGTTGTTGTTCTCCCCTCCCTGCACTGTCCCAACAAACTGCCCTTCCCCCAACACATGATTTGGCTATTTTTCTGCCCATTCTCCTCCCTTCCTGCCAAGGGATGGAGGGGGAGCAAGTGGCCTAGGGTGCTCAGCTATTACCTGGGACTGGACCATGACATCTTTATCTGAAATACAACTTTAAGATCTTCTGGAGAGACTCGTGATTTGTTTTTTACATGCAGTCTTTTTTAGTATCTTTTAGATGACATATGGGTTTGTCATCAATTATTCTTTCCCAAATAGCTTGCTCTGATTTTTTTTTTTTTTGGTCTTCATAGGATATCCCTTTCTGCGGAAAGGGATGATGATGTGGTGCAGATTCAAATCCGTTTATTTCCCCTCCCACACATCTTCATATATCCTTTGGTCCCAGTGGCCGGGAACATCCGGCAAGGGTGAACTTATCATTGGTTATAGTTTTCCGATTACGCAACAAATACTCGGTCCTGATTGGTTAACGCATAAAGCCTGGGAATCTCAATCTTCTCCGTCACTCCCCTTGAAGACTTTCTTTGTTCCTAGGGAGTCTTCCGGCTGAGGCAAGGCAGGATTCCTAGCACGTGATCAGGGCCCCGACACCTTTCTATTTTTTGTATTTTGATTTTACTTTGGGCATGGAGTGTGTGTTGTGGACATATCTCTGTGATTTTCTAGGGAAACCTTCAGTGGTTAGACTGTTGTTGTCGTGGATGTTTTGGGTACCGATACTGTCACCGACAGCAGAGTCCACGGCCCAGGTAGATGTATGTGAGCAAGATGTGGAAGTGCTGTTAATTTTCCTGGTTCATCAGAACCCCCCACCACCACCACCTCTGAGAGTGGGGCGCAGGTAGAGGACTCTGTTCTGAAGCACAAGAGCTTCAGGCTTTATTTAGACAAGTCTATCTTAGTTTAAATAGCAGTTGTATTCACTGTAGTCTCATCTGTGCTGAGTACAAAATGTACAATTAGATAGCTTTTGAAAGAAACAGAATTTTATGGGAATACTGAAGAATAATTTTTCTTCCTCCTTTCGAAGATCAAACAGATTACCCGTAATGTTGTTTCAGAACATGACAACAGGCAGGAAGACTGTAAACACAGTAAAAGGGTTCTTCAGAATGCGTTTGATAGGTTTGGAGGATTTTATCCTTTCTTTTTATGCATGGTTCAGAACTATAGTCACAAACTCAGCTTGAGAACTCAGAATAAATCTTAGCATATTCAGGGTGAAAAGGACCACAGAAAGTCTCTAATCTAGCTTTCTGCTTGAGTCAGGGTAAGTTGTGAGATGAGACCACTACTTGGTGCGTTATCCAGTTGTGAGCCCTGAAAACTTGGGGAGACTTCACAACCTTCCCGAGAAAGATTTTTCATGGCTGGACTCCCTTGTGGTGACAGAGTTTTTCCTTATATCCAGTTGAAACCAGATATAAAAAGTCTAGGACTTCAAAAGGAAGAGGAAGAAAACCTGTTTCATTCCTACCTCCATTCCTCTCATTTATAACCTTTTCCCTCCTACTCTTCAGCCTCTCTTTTAGCCTCAGCTCTACTAACCCTCCTAGTGTCACTGAAGTGATGTATTCATCTCCTTTGAATGTCCTACTAGCACCTCTTTTTAAAAAAAAAATCAAGTTTGTAAAGATTATTTACATGTTACCACAAAAGGAAAGCTAAGGAAAAGAATGCTTTACTGGTAGCATTATATTTAAAACCTTATTACATCCTTGACACTTGGTCTGGTGGAGATGAAAAGCAAAGGAACACACTATGTTTTTTTGTCAGTCTTCTTTTACTGTTTAAGGGTAGCATAATGTGTTAAAAATGCATTTGAGAGATTATGCTACAAGAAGCTATGATGTAATGAACTACTTTATTCCTAGAAATGTTAAAATATACTTCAGTGGGAAAATTGCAGTTATTTCTGGGTCTTTTTTATTCTTTTTTTTTTTTCACTTCAATTTCAGGCAAAAGTTTTGATGAAAACGTTTTTTCCCTTGTAAAATCCCAGAGCTGAACCTCAGTTTTGCATCTGAAGGATCTTTTATGAAATTAGTAGCAAAGATACTAGTTTTTATTAGAAAAATACTGGTAAAATCTGGAGTCAGTCTAACAGAACAAATACTAAAAGTACGCAGAGGAGGTTTCAAAGGATGTTACATGGAATTCAGTGGGTTATTCAAATAGTAAAAGCTTGAGATCTGCCTTGTAAAAAGTGACTATAGATTTTATGTCTAAAGTCTAATGAATTTTAAAACTGATGGGATGGTATAAATATGGAGTTCCTCTGAATGTAAAGTCAATAAGCTCGTATCTCAAGGGAACAATGCTGCAGTCAGTGTTAGTACAAGCTTTGATCCATGAGGTAGTAGAAGGCTGTACAAGTAAAGTGATACAGCCCAACTTCGTGGTGGGTCACTGCTGTTCCCATTAATAAAAACACCAGCCTCAGAAAATGCATAAAGAAACTTGCACTAGTCAGTTATATTAAGAAAAAACCCCAACCAACATATATACTTTTCTGACTTAAGGATTCCTTGTTTGGTGGCTGGGAGAATGATATTAGCAGATTTTGGCAATCTAGTGACAGCATGTCCTATTTGGAAGAGGAATTTAAAATAAAAAAGGTTCTTCATCTCTTTGCAAACAGGAAAAATGTGGAAAATAGATCAATTGAAGTGGTGATTTGCCTTCAGAGAGAGCATTGCTCAGTTCTGATGCCACAGCTAAAACTGAGGCATGGTAGATTAGTGAATATAATCTGTTCTGTCTCAGATGTCAAGATATGGTAGTTATTTGCAGATTTATTAGTGCAGATTTATTAATATGAAATGACAGAAGCCAAGAACTAATTTGGAACTGAAAGGCAGTTTAATTACCCAAATGTATAGATGGTAATGCTTGATGATCAGATTGTCTAACTTGAAAATCTGGAGATTATCCAGAAATAAAAATATAATAATAAAAAAACCTAGTTCATATAACCTCGTTTTCATCCAGAAATAACTTCAGCGTTTTTTGTAGTAAATGGTTTGATAAATTAAAAAGACTTAAAAGTTTTTCATAACAAATCATCTCACAGGTGATTTAATACAGTTTAACACACTGAGGAAATCATTGCATCTGGTTTTGTGAAAGACAAATGCAAGTACCCTATGGTTGGTCCTCATGGTGTCGTAAATGATGAATAAACTTGCCATATGAATTTTTCTTTTTTACTTCTTTTTTTTCTCTCTAGCAAATCTGTCACTGTAAAGAATAGCTGCTTTCAAGCTTCTTATCCTGAGAAAAGGTCATTTCAAGGAGGGAATTTGCTTTGTTTGATAAGATGTGACCTACAGAAAGTGGATGCGAGCTCCAGGCTTTGTTTGGAGTAATAATATTTAATACAGATGAAAATCTTCCATCCTGAGGATGTATAACTTTATTAAAATTGCAGTAACCATACATTATTCTTGTCATCTGGAATATGCAAATTAAATGCACCACGGCAGTTAATTTAGTTATGTAAGTTCTCAAATTTGGAATAGAAACTTAAATTTTCTAGCTGAGGAAAAAGGAAGGAGAAAGTTTTGCATCTCAAATACTGTTATGCATTTAAAACACAAATCAGCCAGTAATACATTGCTGGACCACTGGATGGTTGAGGAAAACTTTCTTAAGAAGAATGGGTTGGGAAGTGAATTTTTTCTGGTTTTCTGCATGGAGAGAAGTGTATGTAATTCACTCATTGGAACGTACCATGTGGTTGCTCAAATACTTGCAAAAATGTTTATCAATTGGAAACTGTAAAAATGCTACCATTTCTTAATAATATTTAGTTTTGGTGCATTATAATGTCTTGTTTACTAGCAGGGAAAAATAAAAAATAAAATTTTTCCTTTATATTGAAGACAGTTTTGGAAGTAACTTGGAAAATTTGGAATTTGACCAGTTGCCTGAGTTGAGAAGCTCTGCAGTGGAATATGAGGCAGATATCTTCACCTTTATCAATGCATAGCATAGGGAATACATATTGTTCTTCTTCTCACAATCTTCACGGCAAGATTTATGCTCAAAACATCTCGGAGGTAACGTTACAGGGTTAGAAGTGTATACAGAAGGGTATGAGGTTCAACAGACTCCGAGAAGTGGTAAAAAAAGTACTGAACTCTAGAATAGGGAAAGTTGACCATCAGAAAGCCAGAGTGGTAAGTGTAAACCATGCATGCAACCCCGCACTTATCAATACAAGGTAGGTTTAATAAAATAATAGATTGTGAGGTGTGGTCAAGCTGTTAAAATAATAAATCTTTTCTTCTAAGACAATACTTTTATTGCTCTGTATTTCTAGTTTTGTAACAGATTATTCTGCATTTGCAGAGATTTCTGAGGCTTGAGTTAATATACTTATCTGTTGCAGAAGTCTAATAAATTTTAAGAAGTAAAGAAAGTCCCCTTGTACTTCCTTATACTTTTGGTTCTGAATAGGCAATGTCTGCTTTTGTTCCTCTGGTGATTGTTAAGCTTAATTGCATGGACGGGTCTTCCACTTGTTGAAATCTTATTTGTATCTCCCAGTTTTTGTCTCTTCACTGTTGCTGAAGGTTGATAGGTGTTTGTCCTAGGTGTAGGTTTTACTGTAACAGATGTATAGCGTGTGTAATAAAGTGTGTGGTTTACAGGATTACATCATAGATACCTATTTTTAGCCACTATGATGCTTCCTAGTGAGTCTTAATGGTGTTTTCTTGACAGACCTCAAATTTCTGCTTTCTCAGTAAATCTGGGGGATTTTGATACCTGAGAAGAATGATACAGTAAAGTAGTTCAGTTTTCTGTCCATGTTTAACTTCTTAATCCTTTGTTATGCAGTGGAGGAACTTTGATGAATAAAGTAGTTACTGAGTGAGGAATTCCCCGTCCTTGGTCCCAAGAACATTAGATGGATTGTTACCTCAGTAGCTAGTTACTAGTAACTATAGGGTGTGTAAGGCATGTGAAGTGAGAACTCGTCACGAATACCTTGTTCTCTTTAGCAAGGGAGAATTAAAAGAAGCTTTTCAATTTGCATTTTATAGGAATTTTGCTTCTGCAGCAGGGGAGCAGCAGTGGGTGCGATGCCACGTGTGCAGAGAGACAGTAATGCAGTAGGGCTTTTAGAGGGAATGGCCCATGTAGTATATTCAGGCTCCCATCTTCAAGCATGAGGGAGAAGAGATGTACATATGCATTTTTATATTTAATGCCTATTGTGTATACACTGTGAAATACAAAATATGTAATTCAGTCATGTTTCTATTGAGAGATATAAGCAAGTAACTTTCAAACTTCTCTTTGTAAGCTCGCTTTCCATCTTTCACTTCAGGTCTCCAGACTTGGAAGATTGGTCCTGGGTGTGGTATCAAAATTGAGGAACTGGTAAATATGCCAAAGCTGGAAATAAAGAAACAAAATGACTTATGTCAATATCTTCATGTTTGTCTATTACTTTCAATTGTTTGGCAAACTCCCAGAATGTTTGACGTTTGTTCAGAAATAACACAGCTGGATGAAAAACTGTAGCCACAGATGTGATGCATATGTAAGCAATGAATGCTATAGCAAAAAATACTGGTAAACTAATTGAAAAATATTAAATGCATTATTTATTTGCTACTTTTAGTATTTTAATCTCACGTTGGTTGCTTTGACTGTGGATATGAATTCCCCTGGTAGTGACTTTTTGCTAAGAACAATGCTTTGTTGCAGGTTCATCAGATGAATTTCAAAAAGTGGGTTTAGAGACTCATGTTGTTGACTAGTTGTTCAAACACTGCATATCTGGATAAGCAAACACTTTAAACTCCATTTGAGGGAATGAGTAACCGTTCCTAAGATTGATTAAGAACCCTCTTTTTTTCCTTCCTGAACTTTGTAATCTATTCAGGTATATTTTTGTTCGCAAAACCCAACACTCATTCGACTCCTGTGCTATACATATTGTGTTGTTGACTAATGTCTTCTAGGCATTGTAACCATTTCTTTGGGTTTGCCTTAACTGGAGGCTTGTTGCAGTAACAAATACCTTGGTATGTTGTCCCTTGTTCATGCTTGTCCCTTAAATGAAGTAGTTAATTCTTTTGTAATTGCTAACTTGGATGTTGATGGAATGCTTATTCCGGGGTAGAGATGCTTGTAATTTATTATGGCATATCTAGCCTGATCCCTAGGGTAAATTGCAATTTTTAGTTTGGAAAAAAACAGCTTGGGATTGCCTAGCTATCTTTGACAGATATATTTATGGCAGCATAATTGGTTCAGTCATCTTAAGTTTAAAATATAGGGTAACATGACAAACTTATTTAACACATGCTTAGAAAAGGGTATGGGGGAGGTAATTGAAGAAACTCATTGGCATCCTTTAGGAATGAGACGCAAATGCACATCTGGGGGCAGGGGGGACAATGTGTAGGTTGCTGGCCCTTTTTTGTTTTTCTTCTTTCCTCTATGTATCCTAAAACTGTGTAACAGCCAGTTACTCTACAATTGCCTCAGCAGTTTTTCTGGAATACTTGATTTGCCTTCCTTTTATAACTGCCTGTTCTGAAGGGAGATGGCCCAGGCCCATCGCTTATGTTAGAGTAGGACAGAGGAGCCTGATCACTGCTGAGTACAAGAAGGTTCATCATGGTGGGTTCAAGTAGTCTAAGTGGAACTTTGTCCCACCTCCGAACTGTTGTCCCTGACGTGCTAAAAAGTCACAGAAGTACTTCACAGAAGTTAACAAGCACTTTCCTGCTCGTGCAGAGGAGAAACTCAGCCATACTTGATGTGGAAGAATGTAAGGCCGTGTTTATCACAGTATCTCTGTGATTATGTAAATTTTCCTCCAAAATAACGCATGTTTTTACAGCAGTGGTGGGGAAAATGAGGCTCTGGGGGAATCTAATGCCTCTTGGTCAGCTTGAGCAACTCCCAGAAGACAGGATGGGCTGTTCTGCCACTGAGGTCAGTGTGCTGAAAGAGCTGGTTTCCTATCTCCCTTCCTGTGTGGGATTTGTGCCCACAGCAACACCCATTGGCAGCTGAGGGATTGCAGTACCACTGCTGCCCAGCCCGCCACAGTACTGCCGCGCTCAGCATACTGACCTAGAATACTGCCCTAGATCTCTTTCAGAGGAATTTTTTAATTTTCCCCTTCCAGCTTGACAGAAACCCCCCTTGGGATGTTAAATTGGTTGGTAGTTTTAATGTGATAAATTTGGCTGCTAATTAGTTTTTCTAGAAACATTAGTTCTTGCGTTTTAAATTTTTTTCCTACCCTGCACTTGTCCTGACACTTTACTTTCTCTTTACACATCAGAATGTTAATTAATCTTAATTTGTCTATTTGTGTGAATACAGATCCTGTAGGCTACTGTTGTGTCCTATTAAATTTTGGCTTTGTCCAACTGTAAACTAGCCTGTTCACTGACTGTCAGTATTTACAAACATCTGTGGTGTCTCTCCATCGCCAGTTTTTTGTTTATTGAGGTGCTTTTGTTGTGATAAATCACAACACTGAGGCTTTCATACACAGTAATTAGTATCAAGTCACTTCATACTGAAGCCCTTAACTGTCAAATATAAAATTCTGTCTGTCTTTTTTTTTTTTTTTGCCTGTGACAAAATAAGAGATGTAAATCGTACTTTAAAACAGGAAAGGATGCTGATGCCTATTTAGAAAGCGTATTTAACTCTTGAAATTATCAGTGCAGTCCAGAAATCTTAGTAATCTACTGCTTGTTGAATGGCTTACATGGAATGTTTCTTCTTAGTTGTATTCTCTTGGAAAAAGTCACCACATCTATCTTATCACTGCTCTCTGGATAAGTGTCAAAATTCATCTGTTGAAGAACTGCTGGGTTTATGTTAGCATTACTGGGTGTCACTTCAGTGTGACAGTGTGCCTTGGAGTTTCTTAGGTTACAGAAGACTCATCTTGAGTGTGAGCTGCACTTGCCTGGTGTGGGTTAGCTGTATACTATCCTTTGTGAAAGTGGGATCCTGGAGCCGTCACTGATTCACACAGAATCACAGAACCACAGAATGTCAGGAGTTGGAAGGGACCTCGAAAGATCATCTACTCCAACCCGTCTGCCTGAGCAGGATCACCAAGATTAAATCACCCAGGAACGTGCCCAGATTGGTCTTGAATGTCTTCAGCGAAGGAGACTCCACAACCTCTCTGGACAGCCTGTTCCAGTGTTCTGTCATCCTCACAGTGAAAAAGTTTTTCCTTATATTGACATGGAACTTCCTTTGCTCCAACTTGGACCCATTGCTCCTTGTCCTATCACTGGCTATTACTGATTTAGCAGGACCTCTTGTGATCTCAAACAACTGTATCCTGAGAAGAGGCTCTTCTGACCTCATTTGTTCTGCTCATTTACAGTTAACCTGTCTAGGTAAATGATATATTAAAAGGTTATTAAAAATACCTAAGAATATTAATGTTTCCAAAAGATTTATCCACCTAATTGTATCATTCCTCATTCCTCATGAATAAACTCCCTCCCATCCTCAGTTTTCTACCTTCTCTGGTGCTGGCTTACATTGTAGTCTTTGATAGGCCCATTCGTCCCTACCTCACATTCCATCAACTTTGACTTATTGACACAGTCCTGTTGTCCTTCCTTCTCCCAGGAGTTTCCTGGTATGGAAGTAAACTCCCATCTTTCTCCTGAAGAATTTCTCTTGGATTTCCTCAGATTCCTCAACTCTTTTTCCAGTTGGCTAATATGCATAACCAATGGAGCAATGGTGAAAGAGCTCATTATGTAACCCGAGCGAGGATAGACAGATGCTCTAAACTGTTACACTTAGTTACACTTAGTTCACTAAATATTTTAAGCCTCATTTAACAGCATTAGCAAGTTCTGTTCTGGCAGTGCAAGGAAGATGTGGCTTTGGAAGATGCCCATATCTACAGCTACCTAGATTACAAAGCAGACTTCTGAAAATATGGCTGCATAAAGAGCAAAACACAAACTTTAAGACATAATTTTGTGTACTCACTGTATATCAAATATAATTTTCCCCACCATAACCATTTCTGTGTTTTCTTTGGTATCAAAGTCCTGCAAGTCTACAGTATGTAGATCTGAAAATGTTTTTTAAAAAGCAGTGTGACTAAATAATTTTTAACAAAGCTGATTGGCAGGAGTTAGAAAGGTTATTTCCTTTCCTATTTTCTTAATCTATATTTCCTATAGATTAAGATTAACCTGCTATGTTGGCGCGGTAGCATCTCGCTTTAAACTGATCATGAGTGCAATTCCCTTCCCAGGGTGAAATCTGAAACACTGAGCTGGGAACTTAAACTTCAGATACAGTAACTGTTCATCAGAACGTACTTTTCAGATTTCAGAATGTAAATTGGGAGCTGCTGACAAGAGTTTTACTTGTAATGTAGAATTTTGTCCTAAGCAGTGGCTTTCCCTTGGGCAGAACAGAACTGTTTTGAAGTTCTAATGTCCCAAATTTCCAAGTTAACACATTGAATATAGAGAAGAGACACATTTCACTTAATTATCTAACTTATTAAGTATTAATCATATTAAATGCTGAAAGTCATGATTACAGTTTGTAATGTAAGGAAGCAAGACACTTTGCATAAGTTTTTCATTCTTGGGTCATCTTCTTTTGTTTTATCAATTAACATAATTTTCAGATGGGCTAAACATAAGATAAATATGGTTACATACATTTTTACTTAGAAATGCTTCTCCCAAAGAAATAATTGTGGTGTTTTCATCTTTACTTTTTACAAGCATATAATTTAATTTAAATTTGTTTGAAAATACTTCTGTGCAAAAGTTAGATCAAATTTTTCATTAAGCCTGAGTTCTGAGAGTGTAATTAAAAAAAAAAAGTAGAAATATTTTGAGCTAGGATTTCTGTATAATGTATTCAGTCTCTTTAATACCTTCTAATCATAGCATTTAAGATAATACTGAGCAGCTACAAATCACTATTTAAGAAAAAAATACCGAAAGAATTCTACATCAGTTACAAGTCATGTGAGTGCACATGGTTTGTAATGATTATAAATTTTTTATAGTATGTGCATAAGTATTCCTCTGTTTACAGAAACAATGGATCCTTTTGTAGTTGAGGCTTGGTCAGAAACAAGTGGTGGGGAAGAAGTACCAATTTTGCAAGGAAGGTGATTTGCATACTATTACCCCTTAGTCTTTGCTTTCTGTCAAATTTTAAGCTTGCTTTGACCTACTTTGGAGTCTTATGGTGAGGTTAAGAATTCCAGTTAATTCTGTATCACAGGCTACATTAGTTTTAGCACTTGTGTTTACACTGGCACTTTTGTTTTACCAGGAATAACACATAGTTTCTCATTGTAAGCCTTTGGTTAAGTCCTTGATTCATTTTCCTCTACTTATTTTTGGTTTTTTTTGTTTGGGCTTTTTGCTTGTGCATGGCTGTTGTTTTGTCAAGAGTTTTGGTGTGTGTGTGTGGTTTTTTTTTTTTTCTTCCTATTATTATGTAAGATTGCTGTCTTGTTTTCATGTTTTTAAGTTCCTAAGTTATATCAGGCAAAATACTGCAGTTGCAGGTTGACACTAGCCGTTCTGGCAGTCAGCTTTATGTTATGAATTCCAAGGCATACCTAACAAGAAACATTTGTCTCACACCAAAATTTTGTAAGTCACCACAGCTGTGATGCAGTCGGTAGTGGCTGGCTTTACTTTCCCATCTTAATTATACCAGAAATACGAGAAAAGCAAAACCCACATACGTGAAGCATGGCTGCTCTGACACTTGAGTACTCATGAGTGTATGACAGGATGTGGTTGATGTGTTGCAGAGATGTCAAAAGGAGTCTGAAAGACCTCTCTTGGATGCCAAAATTAAGCTTAGACACCTTTGTGTGCAGAGTAGGCTTGAGTTTATGAGTCTGCTGAGAAACTAGTACAGTGTAGTATATTTTATGGCTTGACTCAATGATCTTAAGTGTTCTTTCCAGACTAAGTGATTCTGTAGGTCTAGCAGTGGCTGTTCGGCCACTTGTGCTGCTACTCCAAGCTACTTCAGTAGAAATCAGCATTTGTAATTCTACAGGGGTCCTCTGTTGTAGGTTATGCATAATATGTATTTTTGAAAAGCATAAAATTTTAGTTCTTGTGCATTAATTTTATAGTTGGAAAAAGGATATGGGATTAAGTATGAATTTCTAAATTGGAAAAGATATATGGAAAGAGATTTTGTTAATAAGGGTGGAGGAGTAAAGACTGGGAAACATCTTTCTTATTCAGTAGTAACATAAATTCAGGAGGCATGCAATAAAATACATCTATCTGAATTATCCCAATTTTTGCTATACTATACTTTGATCAGCTTTTGTTTTGCTAAACCCTTTCCTTTTTTAAATAATTTTGGAATAAATTACATATACTTTAAGAATTATCAAATGGAAAAAAGTACACTAAACCATAAAAGTCAGAATACCATTGTCCTGTCACCTAATTCCACTTCCCCATCCTAGCCATACAAGTTTTAAATAGGGCTAACATTGATGAAACCAGGTCAACCGTGAATATTTTATGTAAATCTTTAGTCTTGATGGAGTATGTCTATAGCTCAAAAGCCTACCTGGGCAAAGCAAGTTGCAAGGTTGAATCATTAGGATGATATTTTAGTCTTGATTTGGCATGTACTTGCCCTACATTACAACAATTCCATTAACCAGTTTAGTACTTGTAATGGAGACCAATCTCCACACTTGCTGTCAGGCCCCTTTTGTGTCTAGGGTACTAATGTGCTGCTTTTCCAGAGGCACAAATTAAATATATTTTCAGTTTAACTTTTAATGCTAACTCATCACTCCTTTTATTATGTTATATATATGAATATGTTATATTGCTTCCTATATGTCAGTGGTGGTGCCTATTTTAGTTCTTAAAATAAAAATAAAAGGAATTCCAACAGTGAAGTAGAAATGATGGGGCAGATGAAACTAATTTCATAATAAGTATTCCAACTTTTCAGAAAAGTTGAATTGTTGGTGGGAGTATTTCCAAGTAAAATTGATAGTTTCTTCTCATGTTTAATCCGGCTGAAACAAAAAGGCTGCAAATTCCACAAGGTGTACTTGAGTAAGAATATTGTTGCATCTCTCTTGACATCTCCAATTCTTTTGGAGACTGAAAGCATAAAATTGTCTAATTTCCATACATTTTAGAAAACAACTATGAAGAGTCATAACATTTTACTTCACTGATTTTGTTCATATATAATTTCCTTTCTGTGACACTTCAGTGATTTATGTGCAAGCCTTCAAGGATTAGGTAGGATTATGTTGGTTACACAATGGTATCTCTTTTTGACACAACTAACCAAACCACCAATGAGTGTAATTATCATATCCATTAGCATTGCTGCTGGCTGGAACTAATGAATTTCAGTGTGAGCCCAGCAGTGATTGTTGGCTGACCTTTCAGATAATCCTAGTGAAGTGGAAAAGGGATTCTTTTTAATTGGGAAGGTAATTTCAGAATTAATAAATGGCACCTTTTTTTAAGTGAGTTGAATATACTATATTTAAATTTTTTTAAGAGTTATAAGCAATGTTGCAAGCCTTGGTGTATCTCTGACTTTCCTCTTTGTTCCCAGGTTTGACTGTATATTGTGCTGCTAAGACTTTCCCATACCATAAAATGCCACTTTCCCTTTCATTTGGTCTTTTCAATTTGCTGTTGGGAAGACTAAACATTTCACAGGTTAAATGTGTTATTGATTATTTACATACCAATATTACTTTAATTAGTGAGTAGATTTGTATTGTATATCAAAAATTTTAAAGGCTGTGCTATGGAAAAGAATCAATTCACACTCCACTACCTGACCAAATATCAACCACGTGTGTAAGAAACAAAAGTAATATCGCCATGGTTTATCTCTTAGTATGTTTATTTGCATAAAAATTACTTTTTACAAAGGGTCTTCTACTTGACTTTCATATTCTTGTTTCAGAAGAGCTTTTCATGCATAGGAGGAAAATACAACCTTGCCCTCTCCTTACTTCAGATGGTGGATAAATCCCATTATGCCTTTGTTTTTTCACTTGGATAACAGGAAGCTAATAATTGTAGGGATATCCTTCCCTCCCCAGCTTTCCCCCAATATTTATGAAAATGAATGAATTAAAATTAGTGTAATAATTATATCAGCTACATGTGATATGACATGATGTCCTCCTTGACATACTGTGGTACTATGGCCAAGTCTAGCACTGGAATTGCTATTTGTTTGCTGTCCATCCTGGGAGCCATCTCTTCCAGGGCAGCAGCCTCCTGGGAGGAGGCTCTGCTTTTCTTTACTAGTAGTTTTGCCTTGATTTTCACTTTCTTTCATACCCTGCCTCATTCATGTTATCTTCAAATGAAGTTTGAGAGCATCTATTCCATTAAAGCTGTGAGTTTTGTATCTGTGTTCAGTGCAAAGCAAGTAAATATTATGGTTTAATGGCATGACCATTGGCCAAGGTGATATTGAAAATTGGCTTCATTTGAATTGGCTTTTTTGAGTTTTGTTCCTCTCTATCTCATAACCTCAGGGCTGATAGAAGCCTTTTTACCAGTCTCTGCTCATTTTTCTTATTTACAAAATAGATTTTACTATTTGTGGATTTTTTTAGAGTTTAGGAAAGACTTCAATTGATTCTTTTGTAGAATTGCAGAATGATTTGTTTTGGAAGAGACCTTAAAGATCATCTACTTCCAACCCCTCCTCTGCTCCACCAGGTTGCCCAAAGCCCCATGTACAACTTGGCTTGTTGTTCCAGTGTCTCACCACCCACACAGTGAAGAATTTCTAACCTAACATCTAATATAAATCTACCCTCTTTCAGTTTAAACCCAGCATCCTTTGCCTTACCACTGCAATCCCTGATAAAGAGTCCCTCTATGTCTTTCCTGTAGGCTCCCTTTAGGTACTGGAAGGCTGATATAAGGTCACCCTGGAGCCTTCTCTTCTTTGGGCTGAATAAGCCCAACTCTTATCAGCCTGTCTTCATAGAAGTTCTCCAGCCATCTCATCTTCGTGGCCCTATTCAGCTGAAGAGTGATGAGAAAACTCCTAAAGATGTAACTGTGTCTGGTTTGCATGGGACCGCCCAGTTGCTTGTCAAGAACTTGGCTAGTTTTACTGGGGAAGTGGTTTTTATTTTGGGATAATGTGTGTCTCCCAGTACTAATTTCTTAAGAGGACATCACCATTTTCCATGCTTTTCCATGCCCATGTTATCCCCAACAGACATTCTTAGGCTTTTATGCCAAATCTCTGCGGGTAAGGAGAGAACTGTTACAATGAGAGTTATTTTTAGTGACTCTCCCAAGGTGAGAATAATCTTGTCACTTTTGAAGTACTTGTACCTAAAAAGAGAAATGTTCAGGTCCATTGATGAATCATAATACAAATCTTTAAGGGGACTGTTTTCTCATCATTTCCTTCCCCCATCAAGAACAATCACCTTTCCAGCAATTGTCAATATCAAGATTTGGTTTGTATATTTTTGATACATTTTTCTCATGCTCTTGCATGCTTTTATAAAGAGAACCTACACTCTCTTCACCCTTGATTTTGGAGTAACAGGTACTTTTCTTAAACATGAGCACATTGTGAGGGTTCTGATTTTTCATGAGAACCCTACAGTAGCACTTCGGAAGGTTCACCAGAACCCCACAGAGATACTGTTAACAATATACATCCAGGTAATGGTTGTGGTTTTGTTTTTTATTTTTCACAACTTTGATTAGTAAAAAGTGAATGCACTTGTTGCATTTCTGTTTGGTCATACATTTGAAGATATTTGTGGGATTACATTAAATATCCCTGGAGTTTTAACTTTACAGAGATTAAGGATTAGTGATGAAATTCTGCATGGCTAAATACACTGAATTGTAGTGGCTTAAATGTTGAATTCAGGCTGAAAAGTACAGTGGTTATTTCCATCCATTAAACCTAATAACCATCTTAAAAACAGAGTGGGATGTTTAAACTTGTGTTGAACAGACTCTAAGGATTTTCCAGGAGAAAGTAGTTTTGCTTTAATAGTCCTGATAGCTGTATTCCAGTGTATTTGATATGTCTCACAATTACACTACACCAAGAAAGTTCTGCCTCATTTAAGATCAAAAACATGTGCCAGGGTACTTGTGATTTCTAATCACTGTCTTCCTTGGTTGCACTTAATTCCACACCTTACCAGACGATCCAGTTATTTGAGAGGTTTTTTTACTGAGTTCATATCTGCAGAGAACTGTCTGACCTGTAGGACAGGCTTCTGTAGCAGTTTATTTTTAATATTAGCTAAATTGCACGATTTGCTTATTACTGAAGTTGGTAGGGCTTTTGTTTCGTTAGTGAAGAAATGAGTACTCATGATTAAAACCCTACCCCAAGAATTTTTGATGTACAGCAAAAAAATTGAAATTTAATAAATATGCTTTATAAGTGGTTAAAGCTCGTAGCTTAGAAGAGCGGTATAATTTCTTGAGTTCTAAAATGCCAGAGAGAACACTGCAGGTAGATGAAAGGCAGCATGAAAAGAACTCTTAGTGGTAAAATAAAATGCTTGAAATAAATCTATAATTAAATTTATAATGTCTCTTGGTAATCTGTATTTCTCTGACTAAAACTCTTCTGAGATATGATACCAGACAAGCTGAGAAGTTTAAACATTAAGGCATTAAAAATTGCAGGGTATGTTGATTTATTTTTTTGTATGCGTGAGTTGCATTTGTTTTCCAGTGATGATTTTTTATTGTCTTATAGCAATGGCAGGTCAAGCATAGAATTAAACCTGCTGTTCCATAGAAATAAACTGAACTAGAGGAAATGTTAAACAGTATTTCATCTATAAGGCCATTTGATGGATGCATCATAAAAATTTTATTGTGGAAGATGGGTGTTGTGTCTTGTACTAGTGAATAAAAGTTATGCTCTGTTTTTCTTGGCTTCCTTGAATGCTATTTATTACTTGAATAGGAATAAACAGTGGAATATTAAGCAGAAACCAGTTGCATTTGCCTGTTTGATACCAAACACACATGGAGGTTTTCAGCTACTGTACTGTTGTCTAACTGTTTCCCCTTGAGTGGCTCTGATGGTGAAGAGTAACGCTGTGGCTTGCATAGCGGTCCTGTGTTCTTTGCAGTTCACAAGACTGCGCCTCTTCTGAGCTCAGGTTTGCATGGTGCTACTTGTGTTTTGTTAAAGGCTGTGAAATTATGCCCCCTAAGTTTGGAGCAGCATGTTTGTGATAATGTTTCTGGGGAGAAAAGAGTGGGACAATATGTGGTCATTAGACTTTGGAACATACACAGTGTTCTCGCATTCAGTGAGCATGAAATTGTAAGGACATACTCATCTATTCAAGGCCTATATTAAAATAATCGTCTCTGTGTTAGTCTGGAAAAAGTTAAGTGTTTTCTGGGCAATAGCTCCTGTGTCTGTAATTATGGGGCACTTAATTTTCCTATTCAATTTCTGCAGGCTTTGTAGGTATGACAGGTAGCCCCTGAACCTTCTGGCTTATACAAGAGTATCACCATGGATTTGGGTTTGAAGTCACGTGGACTTAGTGCCTCTTAAATTTAACTTTATGGACCTTTTTGGTCAACACCTGCTGATGCTTTAATGAGGTCCAGAATACACTGGAGTTGTCATAACATCTGGTATCTCTGATCACAGAGTTTTGTGGTCTTCCATGGACCTCAAATGATGCACTTGTGCTGTGCATATGTTAACTTCCAGTCTTTACATACCTGACACTTAGAGGAACTTTAAAAAAAAAGAAAAAAAAAAAAAAAACAAAAACCCTGGTTGTTTGATTTTAATCAGAAACCTTGATTCCCCAAAGGCTGTGGACAAAACATGAAGACTTTCTCACGTTAAATAGCATGATCAAGGATAAGAAATATTACTATTAAAACTTAACAGAGTTTCAAAATGCTTAGAACTTTGGAAATACTTAGACTTAATAAAAGTCATAGTGAATAACAGTAATTTTTAACTTAAAAAAGTTGTTCTCTCAGATAATGTAATCTTAGCATAATCTAATTTTTTCCACTTAACTATTTCCACTTATTTCTTTCTACTAGTTGGATTTTTAAGCTGTTGCTTAATGAAGGAAAATGATGCTTAAATCCACACTTAAACAGGTCATGGCATTCTTGATATATCGATACTGCATCTGTAGCTCTACATTACACAATTGAGACCAGCTGGTTCCTTTAAGTTGATTGAAATAATGAACTCTACTGGTTCCAACTCACCATCTACAGTAATGCATCTGGCAGGTTTTACTTTGACAATCCTTCACTACAGGGAAGGAAACTCCTAAGAAAATTCATGGGAAGGAGCTGTATCATCTATCCATAGGTGCTTAAGGTGTACTAGATCTTCTAGACTTGTAAAGGCCTGTTTGTTTGAGTTTATCTTTGCTTTTAAATTCCTGCTTCCAGAACTAATGCAAATCAAGAAATTTCTCCTACGAGAGACAAGATGTAGACATAAGATGGAACAGGAGTTCAAGAAATACAAAGGGTGTAACTAGGTGTTTGATTGAAAATCAAATGTCTGGTGGATAAGGAATTGGTTGGATGGTTGCATCTAGAAGGTAGTGGTCAATGGCTTGATGTCCAGATAGAGAGGAGTGACAAGTCATGCCCCTCAGGATCTGTACTGGGACCAGTGTTGTTTAATATCTTCATCAATGACATAGTGGAATCAAGTGCACACTCAGCAAGTTTGCAGATGACACCAAGCTGAGTGGTGTTGGTAGATGTGCCAGAGGGATGGGATGTCAGCTAGATGAACCTGGTCAAAGTAGAGAGGCAGAGAAGGTGAACTTCATGCTGTGCAAAGAGCATGAAATTCAACAAGGCCAGGTGCAAGGTCCTGCACCTGGGTTGGGACAATCATTGCTACCAACAAAACCTGGGGAATGATCTGATAGAGACCATCCCTGTGGAAAAGGACTTGTTGATACTGATGGATGAAAAGCTGAATATGACACAAGAAGGACGTGGACCTATCGGAGCAGGTCCAGAGTAAGGTCGCAAAGATGATCAGAGGGCTGGAGCACTTCTCCTATGAAGGCAGGCTGAGAGAGTTGGACTCGTTCAATTTGGAGAGGAGAAAGCTTGGAGGGGACCTTATAGTGACCTTCTAGTACCTAAAGGGGACCTACGAGAAAGCTGTGGAGGAAGTTTGTAAGGGCATGTAGTGATAGGTTGTGGGGCAATGGCTTTAAGTTAGAGCAGGTTAAGTTTAGATTAAACATTAGGAAGCTCTTCACTATGAGGGTGGTGGGACACTGCAACAGGTTGCCCAGGGAAGTGTTGGAGGCCCCATTCCTGGAGATACTCAAGATCAGGCACGATGAATCTCCGAGCAACCTGATATAGTTAAAAGTGTCCCTGCTTTACTGCAGGAGGGTTGGACTTAGATGACCTTTATAGGGGCCTTCCAACCTCATGCATTCTATGATTCTATGATGATTTTTTGAAAAAGAATTAATGAAATCTCATACTTGCAAGGTCCGGGACACTGGTGGTACGTACTGAATGATTCCAGTTTTGGTGTTCTGGAATGGCAGACGTTCTCAACAGAAAATAGGTGCCATCACCTGCTATTTTTAGTGTTCGTTTAGAAATAGTGCCTAATAGCTAGAGTTCCCAAAGGAGAGGGGTAGAAAAAAATGTTTGCAGGACAATGGATTGGGCTGTTATCAAAGAGATCATAAGGTTCCTGCTGTGGCTGAGATGCAGGATGAGGAGAGCTTGACAAATGTTCAGTCAGTCACACTAAACTGATTATGTTAGAATTGCCCTATAGTTGTTGGCAGCATTGTAATGAGGGATTTGAAAGTGATTACCTTGCTGAATTCTAATGTTGAACCCGTCACAGGAGGGAATGCAGTCTGCTGCAGCTCTGTCCTTTGTGTATTTCAGAGTTGGCATCTACCTTATCTGTATAGGTAGCTTGTGCTATTAGCAGGAGGAATTCCAGATGATTCTGTTTTGTGAAGGGATTTCGATTTTTGTCAAGTGAAAAGAACAGTCGTATGTAATTATTCTATTTTATACAGCATTTTGAAATTTGGAATTGCTTTTTCTTTAACATGCCTTCAGGTATTTTCATGAATAGCTGTTCAGTAAATGTTCTTATTAGGCAAATTCCACGTGAACACTCATCTGTTAAGAACAATTGACTACTGTACGTGAGCAGCACTTGAGATGTTCAAAAGCCACATGTGGCTCAGGAGTCCTGGACTGCCATCATCTGAGCTATCTTTTTGATCCTTTTAATTGTGGTCTACATGTGCAGGCGAGGGAACTCAAGTTCTTTCATTTTAATATAAATTTGAGAATGTTTATCCTCAGTAATCTGCAAAAGATTTAAGGATCACTTCTGTTATTGAAACTAACATTCATATATGTTGTGTTTATTGAAAGGAGATTAAATTGATTCCCCCCTCATCCCCTCTCTGCTTTTCTGTCACTGTCTTCATTAGCTTGGTTTTGGTTTTCAGCAAGCCTCCTAGGGTATCTGTAGGCAGCACAATGCATTGCTGAACAGATGCCTGAATTAACTCGTGTATTAGAAGCCTGAGCATGTAGCTATGCTATCATGACACTCCATCCCGATCAATTCATATGTAGGCAAAGCTCAGTGCACGTGATGGCCTTTTACAGTAAGCTTTGGTGGTTCTGCATTAGCAAACCTCTGTGCCTCTGTGCTTATGCTTAAAAAAATTCTGCCTGCTTTAGAAAGCTAAACAGGTTCTTCAGCCTCTTGAGCAGGAAAAGCTTCATCCTGGAAAAGGTATGCCTGATGTGCAGAGAGGGTGACAAGTGTTTTCTTGTTCAAACTTTTCCACGAGAATAAGGGGACATGAAATTAAATTTTAAGTAGCACTGTAAAATAAAAAGAAGACTTTATTTTCCATGAAGCATATTTAAACTGAAAAGCATACTGTGAGTATGTGGACATTGACATTATGATGCCTATAAAGTCTGGTTAGCCAATTTCATTAAAAAAAAACCAATTAAAAAATGTAAATGGTTGTTGAATACAGAAATACCATGTCTGGCTCAGGAGATTACTGTGCCACAAAATACTGAGAGCTGTACCACTGGGTACTTGCATTGCTTGCCAGCGGTCAGAAGCTTTAGACATGACTTGAAAAATAGTATCCTGGGTAGTCATTGGTCTGATTTTTAATTTTTTTTAATGGCTGTCCTGATGATATGCCCTCTCTAATATTGCATTTTTGCAGCTGTTTATAGTTCCAGACATTTGTTGTATTTACTATACATAAGTACGTATCAAAGATACTTTTTACGTTTCTTCAAAAAAGACCATTGAGTCAGAGCCTGCCTCAAAAGTAATATATGAACATCATTGCTTGTCCACTAAAAATGGGATAAAACCAAGCTCAAAGTCTGTATGGTGAAAGAAAGGCACTTGGAGTTCAGAGTAAAAACTTTCAAAGTTGTTTTTGCTATTAAGAAGACCTGATTTGAATTATAGCAGATAATATCTGGAATCAATAATATCTTACAGTCATCTGCTAGGAGGAAAGGAACGTCTACATCATTAGTTCTTACGTGCAGATCTCCAGTTATTTTAGGCATAAAAAATTAAAAAATGTAACTCCAAGCAAAACTTTGAAGTGGGCCACCTACCCCTGTTACCAGCTTATCAATTCCTTTTCTGTCAGAACACAGAATCAGAGAAGGCTTTGGTTTGGAAGAGACCCCAAAGATCACCTAGTCCAACCCCCCTGCACTAAGCAGGGATGCCTTCCACTAGATCAGGTTGCCTAGAGCCTCATCCAACCTGTCCTTGAACACTACCAGGGATGGACTTTCCACAACCTCTCTGGGGAACCTGTGTCAGTGCCTCACCACACTCATAATGAAAAATTTTTTCCTAATACCTAATCTAAACCAGCCCTCTTTCATCTTGAAGCCATTGCCCCTTTGTCTGTTCAGTACACACCCTGATGAACAGTCCTCTCCAGCTTTCCTGTTGGAGCCTTTTAAGTACTGGTAGGCTGCAGCTAGGTGTCCGTGGAACCTTCTATTCTCCAGGCTGAACAAGCCCAACTCTCGAAGCCTGAGAGGTGCTGATCAACTTCTTGGCCTTCCTTCAGACTTGCTCTAACAGCTCCATGTCCTTATGTTGGGGTTCCAGAGCTGGACACAGGAGTAGAGGGGCAGAATCACCTCCCTTGATCTGCTGGTCACACTGCTTTTATGCAGTCCAGGATATGGTTGGGCCTTTGAGCTGCATACTGCATGGCTTGTGTTGAGCTTGTTGTAGATCTGCACCCCAAAGTCTTTCTCAGTTCTGCTCTCAATCTATTCCCTGCCGAGCCTGTAGCTGTGCTTGGGATTGTGCTGACCCACATACAGGACCTTGGGCTTGGCTTTGTTGAACTTCATGCAGTTTGCATGAGCCCACCTCTCAAGCCTGTCAAGCTCCATTTTGCTCACCATCAAAACTAGTCCCTCTGACACAGTATTCCCATCCTCCAAATGTCTTAGTTTCCAGTGTGATTTTACCACATATGTGTGGTTTGTACGCTACCTCTGACAGTTGGGGCATCATGACTTAGGCCAGTCATGAACTGAAGTCTATTTTAATACAGTCATGTAATTTTTAAAGTAATTTATATTTCTCCACCCCCACATCCTTTTCTCTGTCCTCTTTCTCCAGTGAAAGACTGGGTTTTAATTATGTGAAACACAAATATGCTATTGTGGTAAAGATGCTCATTTTTGAGGTATTAGTCACTGCTGTATATGTTGCCTGTACTGACATTGGTCCCTTTATATGTGGGGGTGTATGTTCTGCTACTTAGCCAACAACTGCAGTGTACTGTAAGTCTCCTTTCCTAGCGTTGAGCTTAATTTTAGCTTGTTACAGGGGCATATCTTGAGCACCATGTCACACTGCACCTTTTTGTAGAGAGACATTTTGATCTTGGAAACAAAAAGTCAAGCTAGCAATGAAACCCAGCGTGGTCCTGGTGAGTCTCAAATGCGTCTTTATAATGCTAGCTCTCGTATAAGGTTTGAATGCACTGCTGTCGAGCAGAAACTCTTGTTTTGCTCCGTAGAACAGTTCTCTAGATAGAATAGTATCTGTTCTCTAGATCAGCTGAAAGTGAGTTTCTGCACATTCATACACACACATACAAAAATAAAAAGGCTTTGATCAAGACCTTGGGCTTGGATTGATCTTTTTATATAGTAATTGCTTACATATGTAAATCTGTCCAACAGTGAGCATGGACAGGCAGCGATTTGGATGACAGCAGAAAGATGAAGTTTCTTTTGAGAAGCTGAGTGTTAAGAGTCCATCAGATTATGCCTTCTCTTTTCCTAATTATCTTGCTATAGTTCTCACAAAAGTGGGTTGTTTCATAGCTTGGGATTCACAGCACCTGTGATACCCTAAAAATGTTTAGCTTGGCATTAAGCCCAAAGCTGCTTTAATGTTGATATTCTCACCATATGATTTCACCTTCTGTGCGGACTAGAATTTGTCCTCTGTTGTTGTTTTGCTTGCTTGTCCTCTGAGTACTCTTTGGCAGCAAGAAAATATTTAATAAAGCCAGCCAGCAGCTGTATTTGAACTTGGTGTCTAAAAGACTTCTGAGAATATATCCTCCTACAAACTATGTGGTGTTCCATGTTTCTTCATCAGCTGAGAGGTGACTGAAAAAGGCATCAATTATTATGACTGTGCTTGAAACACAAACAGGAAATTTAAGACCTTCAGGTACTACAATGACTAAAAACATATATCCAGATATAAGTGCTTCTGATACTTAGCTTCCTGGGGACATGCATGTGGACATCGCACCCGCAAAGACTGCGGATACTTGTAGGTGAGCTATATTCAGAGTATGTGTCTCTTCTGTCTGTCATACTACTCTAAGGTCTCTTCTATCCACTTGCAGTGGAAATGAGAGAAGGTGATAACCACAGCAGCTACTGTTGTTATAGGAGTGAAAATGGTACATATGTGATGCACACTGCTCCATGAATGTTGTATATATATATAGCCCAGTTCTATGAGTAGGATAAATGTATCCTGCTCTCAAGTTAGCTTGAGAATACCTTTAGTCACAGTTGCAGCAGAGTGATTGATTATATATTTAATACCAGTAGGAGAAAGAATTTAGCAGCATCTGCAAAATGTTGCAGAAGAATGCGGTCATTGAAGGAAAGAGAGCAAGAGGTTCACCAATATGTCAAATTTCTATCATGACTTAGTTAAGAGCCCTGTGTCCTAGCTGAGACTAGGGATCTTCTCTGGTCAAAGTGTAACTACCTTATTCCATGACTTCATCATCATCCTCCCTGTAATCTACTTACGTATATATCCCACAGAAAAACCAAGAAGACATGAATAGCCACCTTCTATCTGGGTCCCAATTCTGCAACACGATTTGATTAGTAGAAAGTTAAACAAGAAAACATTTTTGCGTTAACTTTATCTGTGGACTTCTGTGCTTTGCATTAGTTGTTTTCTGCTCGGCACAATGTTCTCTTTACTTCTATGTGGCAATGCGTAGAGACCTGATTTGAGCCTGACCTTGCTGCAAGACCAGATTTTTTTGAGTACGTTGGGTGAATGCACTGCCTGGCTCAGTGGTACAGGTGATGCCCTCATTTCTTTCTTTCGTTTTCTGGTACTCTGCAGGAGTATCTTTCTAGGAGATATTTCAAGATTATTTTTTTTTCATATGTGCTCTAAAATGAATTCTAGCTATTTTCTACACTCTGTCAGATTTCAATCTTTTTTTGTCCTAAAGTTGGAGGTTTTTTGTTGTTTTTTTTTTTTAACTTCTCTTAAAAAAACCCCAACATTTTAGTAACTAAGTAATAAAAACTGAATGTCACAGCAAAGTCAGATCATAATAATACAACAGGATATATTGGCTCTTAAGGAGAAAATTACTCTCGTTCGCTTTATCGTATGGAGTTTTTAAAACACACAAGGGCTGTTTTTGTATGCCAGTTCTGTTATTTTTTCTTTCCAATGTATTTATTTATTTGTTTGTTTATTGATTGATTTATTCAGTGGCTGTATGTCTGTGCTGTTTTGGCAAGGTTTCAAAATTCACTCTTTCTTGCAAGCTAGAATGATCACCATAGCAAAGGATTTTAGATACACATTGTATTGATATGGGTGGGGGTGTGTATATTTTTTTATTTTAATCTCTTTGTAGTTTTAATTTTTAGATCTTTGTATACAAGTTAATTGAAAAGAATCATTTTTCAACTTGTAGGCAAACCTTTTCAGTGGAAAAATGCTGTCTTGCAACTAACAAATTTTTAATGTCTTATCATTAAAAATGGTGTAATTTATCATGGCAGGGGGAACAAAAGTACCACCTTTTATTTCAGTGTGCTTATTTCAGGGTATTTTAGTTCTGTGTAAATACCTTGGAGAGTAGGAGGAGCACCAAAATGTGCTGATATTGATTAAATACACATGCCTTGGAGGAAAAAAGAAAGCTCAGTCCTACAAATACCAGTTGCATATTATACCAAACTTTTAGGGATGGACCAGGAACATAATCTCACAGGCTGTTTTCAAATGGTTACATCCAGCTATGATTTAGAGATGATTGAATTCAATGAATTTTAAAGCCTTCAGATTCTGAAGATTTGACAAAAATGTATTTTTGGTATGTTTTTATACCTGTCATCCTATAGTATTAACCACATCATCTTGGTTTACTCTTAAAATCTGGAACTTTCTGGCAAAGATTCACAAATGAATTTTCATTATTCATGGTTGCTAATAGCTAATCCCTCCTGCTGCCTTTGATGAACAATGTGACAAGCACAGGTGTTGAATGACAGGTTATATTGTGTTTGAATATTGTCTCTGACCATGGTGGGGGAGACCACTGACAGCAGGCAAGAGCCACCAGGGATTTTTGTGACTCAAAATCTTACATACTCTTTGGTAGAAGAGGTATTTCTACACCTGTGGGATATCCTTTTGGCTTTTGCATGTGAAGATTTTTTTTTTGCAAGCCTCTAAGTTGTTTGGGGTTTTTTTATTGTCCTGTGAGATTTGGATTTTCACATCTAGATGGATTGATTTGATAGCACCAAGACTGCTGTTAAGGCCACTTAAATAATTGTGTGCGTTGTGCCCTGTTGATATTGGTAGAAAGACATTTTCCTCTTCAACTGTAAAATTAAGCTCCAAAAGAATACTGCAGTACAGAGAATCAAAATCACTATTGTTTAGTGTTGTGGCCAGAATTAAGCAATATTTTAATTCAGAGTTTCAAATACAGTAAGCACACAGTTGAACAGTTGAAGTGCTCTCTAGCTGGATGTATTTAAAAGGTAGGTAGATGAGGTGCTTAGGGATATGGTTTAGTAGAGGACAGGTACAGTTGGCCTTTTCTAACCTTGTGAGTCTGTGACTTTTTAGCACTTGTAGGAATGAGCATATTGAGTGGCTTTTGAGTGTTGTATTTTGGTTCTGAGAGGAAAAAACATCTGGGTATTTTTTTTTAGCAATAATGGTATAAGGCAACGTTTGACCGTTGTATTTGGGAGAATCCCTGCTCTGGTGGATGTTTTCTTTCTTAGGGAGGTTTTATCTCCAGAATGGGAAGCTCATTTCCATAGCTCTTGTCCCAGCCTGTGCTCATGACCTGGGCTTCCCTGGCTCCGGGGAAGCTGCAGGGAAAACCCTGTGTGCACTTAATGTATTTCAGTGAACAGCACGCTTTACTGGTCTCTGCTCCCTACCCATTTCCTCACATTCGGGGTTGCATGGGGTGTTGGGTCTGTGACATCCATTAAGTGAATGTGAAAGGTTTTTCCTTTTGTGGCGTGTGGGTGGTTTAAACCGCAACAAAAATATCGACACTTTCAGCTTGCGTAATTCTGAGGTCTGATATGTGTTAGTGTGAGCATTTGGAATAAAACAGCTTCTGTCCTTCGGAGTAGTTGTGGTCTAGTTCGCAGTGTTCTCCAGTACAAGCTTTCCATTCATGTATAATAGGTCTGTAAATGTTTCAGGGTTTTTTCCAAGTCCTGTATTTTCAATTTTCTGCTCAAAAAGTGGCTTAATCTCTGATACTTTAGACAGCTTACTAAAACTCAGTAAGCCTGTTTGTTGTAACTCTTCCCCCATTAATACACTATTTTTATTAACAAGAGGAATAACAATTTGTGTTTTGATGTTGTGAATAATTGAAACTTATTATTTTTTTTCAGTAATAGCTGGTTTTCGAGGGACAGTCCCACATGGCCTTTCACTGGAGATTGGAGACACTGTTCAAATATTAGAGAAATGTGATGGTGAGTTCACAGGTTGAAATTCCAGTGATAATGAAGTTTTGTATGCTGTTGATTTGAACTCTATTACTATTAATTTACTTTCTTAAATAATGCACTTTTGAAGTCAGTAACAAACACATTCTGGCCTTTTCATCTTTTTCACAACTCTAATGAGCTCTAATCCTTATAATTAATTTGCAGTGCATTCTTATTTACTCACTCCATTTAATAAGCATTCATAAAGGATAGCAGTTAAAACAGCAAGGAGTTCTCATTGTGATTCTTTCACTTTCTTGGTATTTCCAAGGGAAGCCTGGCTGCCATCAAGATGCTTTCAAATTAATTCAAAGTCATAAGTCTAAATATTAAAGCAGTGTAAACATTGTCTTCTGCCTATTTTCTGAGGTAGACAATACTAATAAGTTATTTTGTCCATGACTACTGTAGGAGAAAGAAATTTACTTTTCATAATCTGCCTCCTTAATGTACCACCTAACTTCTGTCCGTCAATATTTTTTTTCATCATTTAGGATTATATCACTGTTTTGTGATTTCATATCAGGTTTATATGCTGTTAATCTTGTAAGAAATTTTCTTTCAAAAGGTGTAGGATATGTTCTTTTAAACTTGGTATATTACGAATTTTGTATAGTAATGTGGTTGATAGATTCAGAACATGAGTCCAAAAATCGTTTGAAAAAGTCTATGGTGAACAAGAAACAATTTCCATTTTGTTTGGTTTGGTGTCTAGTGCAAAATATACCTGGGTTACATTGTTGGAAAGGTTTGATGATTCAGGGGTAAAGAGTAATTCCTGAAATTGTGTGAGTTTAATCATCAGAATATGAGCTTCTTTAAATGAAATACCTTTCATTGTATGGAAAGTCTTTTAAATGAGTGCTGTCTGACATCACTGTGTAACTGTCATAGCTGTCCAAAAGGGAAACATTAAATCTGTTTTACATATGGAAATGATTTGCATATTTTAAAAAGCAAAATGTTATTCTTCACAGGTTGGTACAGAGGATTTGCCTTAAAAAACCCCAATGTTAAGGTAAAGGTCAATTGTAGTTTTGCATTCTCTGGTAAAACTGTATATTTACTTCTTAAAAGTTTATAGCATCCATGTAATTGTATGATATTTACCCTTAAAAGATAGCTAGAGCATGGTGTTAAATATATTATTGATATCACTTTAATTAGATTTGGACGTGGATTACACTTCTGAAATGCTCCTGTGTATTGGGATGATACACTATAAATCTGATACTCTGGTGAATTTTCTTTTATTTCTGAGTTTTAGATTGTGAACTCAGAGGAAGCTAAGTTGAAAGGAAAAGTCTACTGAGAATACAAATTGTAATTGTGTTGGAAAAGTTAGTTAGACTGTGCCTATTTTTCTTGATGTTATGAATTAATTTAGAGCAGCCATTGGAGGCAGCTAGTTTATAAGAGCCACATGCAGAGTATCAATTGAATAAAATATATGTATTGTCATGTAAAATATATTGTTGGTTTTATTTTGCTTTGGTGTGTAGTCCTTGATTTTTCCATAGCAGTGTAGCTGGCAGTATTCCAAACCAGACTTCACTGATTTAGTTTTTTTCTTCTTCATTCATATAAAGTACTATGCAATATTTCAGCCATTGCTCATGTTTAATCTTAACTTTTAATTTAACTTTTACATACCTTATTTATCTTTATTTTTCTTAATACTTCCTGTTGACTTGCCTCTGACTGAAAGATTTTATTTTTCATATGGGAAACCAATTCAAGATTGCTTTATTTCCTCAACACACTGCTAGGGTTTTTAGTCGTATTTAAGCCATTGAAGAGAGATCTTAAATCATCTGTTGCTCCTTTTAACCTGCGTTGTAAGCTTTGCTCTTTTTCTTCTCTCTTCATTTCCAAGCATCTTCAGCTGCTAAACAGGGCATATACACTGTTTTTAATTTCAAAAGTTTCTGGGGGCTTATGTCATAAGTCATTGACCTTTCCTGCCTGGGCCTCCAGTCTCTGCTCACATAAATTCACGTTGCTTTATATGCAAGGTCAATGCGAACAATACATTTAGCCAGAGAGTCTAATCTGATGTTTACTACTTTGACCTCATTGATATATATTGCAATTTGATTTATACGACGTGAACTGTCGGAATTTGTTATTGCATTTTCTGTGTCTTTTGTTGCAATTCTTACCACATGTTTGCTGTCAGTCATGCTTTGTGGTCTGTCAAATGTGTTGCTAGAATTTAGGAATAGGTTTTCTAAACAAGACTTGATGTGTGAAGAAATGAGAGAGAGATTTTCTGCTTTCCTAGTGTGAATGCAAACAATTTTCTGGAATTAGATTTTTGAAGGGAGTCTCTCTGAATGTAAAAATAATAAGAGCACCTTGTAACTCCACCTGTTGTCGGTATTGCTCTGTCAAGATTCTTCACTTGTTATTCTGCCAGCTTTGACACTCAAAAGAAATTACCTGTGGCAGCTGGCCGGCAGTAAGCGTGCATATGCAGCCATCCTGGTTTCTGGGGCATCGTTACAAATGCAAGGCTGTGCTGCATCTTACTGTCCTTGGGAGGTGCTCTCCTGAACTGCTTTACATTACAGAGGAGTAGGAGCATTTACAAGGGCAGCTGCCTGTATGTACGTGCCTTTTTGTTGAAGGTCTGATGTCTGTGGTGAAAGAAAACGGGGCACCATCATCAAAGGAAAGTTGTGTGCCACTGTGCTTGTGAAGAGAATACATATGTGTTTTCTCTCACTGTGTTGTGTTGCGAGCTGTGGGGTACTACGTTCTCAGCCAGAAATTCCAAGTTGCTTCATTTTGCTTATTGTTCTCACTAATGAAGGCTAGTGCTCGGTAACAGCAGCATGACTGTCGCAACAATGCTGTCCATGCAAAAGAACAGTAGAGAGCCCTTAAATAAACTCTACTTTATTTCTGTTAAATTTCAACTTTATTATACATTGTATCTGACGATGCTGTTTTACAGACTCTGTCAGTACCATATTACCCCCTACAGTTGGTCTGTTTCTTGTCAAGAGGGGAATAATTGATATAAATGTCTAGGAAAAGTTAGCACTTGGACAGTCTTCTACATGCTCTACATGTGTTTAATTTCTAATTTCCTGAAGTATTGAAGTATTTAAACTCTAGTAAATATAGATTATTTTTCTTCCATTACATCTATACTAAATATATATTGCATTCTTTTTTGTGCATGTTTTTTTGTAATTATTTGGAGGACTTCTAATTTAGCGTGTGTTTGCAAATTGCAGTACAATTTAGTACCATTTAAACTCATGTAAAAAGATGACTTTTTTGTTTGTTTTAACTAAACTACTTTATTTTTCAGGGCATATTTCCATCCAACTACATTCACTTGAAAAATGCCTGTGTTAAGAACAAAGGGTAGGTGAAGTATTCCAGCTTGAAATATCTAAGCATGGTTAGTTACTTGCACAAAAGATCTTTTGCTTATAAGGTAAAGTGGCGATTTCATTATGTTATAATATCTTCATCTTACTGCCACAGGACTTGAAATGGTTGCATTAAGCCAACCTGATGCTCCTGCAGGGTCATAAAATTGGAGTGACCTATTCTAAAAAGACACAGAGCACAGTTGGGAATATCAGTCTGTGTTGCTGAGAAAAGTAATCCAGGCATGAATGCAGACCTCAGAAATGTTCTGTGTGTGAGAATGTAGTGGTAGTGCTGATGATACATAAAGTTGAGGATGCAGTGGAGAGTTTGGTCTTCACCAAGGCAACCCAGCTTTTTCTTGTCCCACATTAAATATGCATGAAATCACACACACTGTACTAGGTTTCTTTTAAGTTTTCATATCCTCTTTCAGTTGAAGGAATGATATTTTCTGTCTTATTTCTACAAACAGAAATGTAAAAAAGAATGGAAACAATCACTAGTTTGGAGTCTAAGCTAAAACAGCAAGATCTTTTCGGAAACTGTGGGAATTACTCTGCTGTGGAAGTAGTTTTTTACATAGAATCATAAAATCATAGAATGATTAGAGTTGGAAGCGACTCCCAGAGGTCATCTAGTCCAACCCCCCTGCAAGAAGCAGGGACACCCCCAACTAGATCAGGTTGCTCAGGGCCTCATCCAACCTGGCCTTGAACGTCTCCAGGGATGGGGCATCCACCACCTCCCTGGGCAACCTGTTCCAGTGCTTATCTCCTATTAAAAGAACTCACCTTGACTTCTCTAGGACCAAAACTCTCCATGGGGATTTAATTATTTTTACAGGAGGCATTTCCATGGTTATTAAATGAAATACAGAAATGAAAAATGTCATGGGCTGAAGGAGCACCCATGTAGGTTGACAGGCATTACTGTCAGCAAGAGAAAGTCTTTATATTAGTAGCTGTAATGGGATTTGTAATGCTTGTGTAATATCATGTATTCTTCTGCACGTTACAGACAATTTGAAATGGTTATTCCAACAGAAGATTCTGTTATTACAGAAATGACATCAACTTTAAGAGACTGGGGAACGATGTGGAAACAACTTTATGTGGCAAGTACCCTGAATAACTTTTCTTTGATTTAATGCCAACTCAAAAGACACACTGTTTTTTAGATGCTTTAGCTTAATTTAAGTATGTATTTCAGGAAAAAATATGTTTGGGTTTTTTAACTGTTCATATAAATCTCTTAATTTGTTCAAATCATTGACTACTACTGCTCCTACACTTGAGCCAACTTATTGGGTCTTCACCACCTTTATTGTGTAGCCACTGGATTCTCTTGTCTGCTAAATGGAAGTGTTGGAAATAAGTGTAGCAAGCTATTGGTATTCTATTAAAATATAGAGATTTAGTATATTATTGAAAGCCCTCAGCCAGGTGAATTTTTTTTACTTATTTTCTCATATATTGTATTTCCTGTCACATCGACACACTGAAAAGTGCTATGTGTCTATGCCATTTGACCAGGACCTCTGTTATGTGACACAGAGATCAAGGAATGCCAGCTATTAAGTCCTCATTGCTGAGGGTGGCTGGGGGCTGGTTCTTCATTAGCAGTAATAAACTCATGTTTGCATTTGCCTACCAGACATTAAAGAAGTAGATTCTGGTTTTGAACTTCTTCCTTATCACACACCTCATCAAGTTTTAAGTAGAAGTCCCATGTCTCACAGTTCTCTTGTTTTCCTTATCTGGCTCTGGTCTTTTTCTCACTCTCCTTGACATATCAGGTTGATGTTTTTTTCTCCTGGTTTGAATGAAATCAAACTTAATGGTGTTTTATGATTATTAGTACCTACCTTTCCTTGTTCTACCAGTTCTGGTATCTATATACGCTTTTTCATGTTTCATTCCTAACAGTCTTAGTGATTCTATTACAACTCCCTGAAGAATGCCCCTCTGTGAAGTTGTTCCACTTTAATAATAGATACTTAGTCTTAGCTTTCTTCATAGTTATCTTAAAGTCATCTTAAATTTCACTGTAAAACATGCTTTTTACCCTTCACCATTGCTGCTTTCTGAATCTATGTTGTATTTTCTGTTGCATTGCTGGACTAAGAAGAGGATATAGCAATCTAGTTATGTGAGCACCAAACACAAAATGCCAATTAGTAACTATTCTTTCCATCTCAAAGAACACCCATGGTGTGTGTTATTTCTGTAATTTCCATTGATAACTCTGTTGCTCTGTTGTGCTCACTCCGTAGATGTTCTCTCCTCTCCATTTCTGTAATTACCTCCCTTAAAAGCTTGAGTTGAAATGAAAATTATATCAGTAAAAAAGTTTGTGGGTTTTTCTGTTTTAATTAGGGTGGCTTTTTTTTTTTTTTTTGCATAGTGAAAACTGCTAAACTCAGCCACCTATTTGTTTCCTACTTATAGTCCTGTTTTGAACCATTAGTCATTTAAGCGGCTCTTTATAATAAAATGATACAAATGTGAGATTGTAATTAAGCAGTGGGACCTGTTTCTTGAGAAACAAGAAACTTTCTTCAAAACTTGTATGGAATTTCTCTAGATTATAATGGGAAATCTTTTTTCTCAAATGTCTGAAGTATATCCGAGTGTGTTTGCTTTGTGTGTATTAGCACTTAAGTTAATTCATTTACTTGTAGAACAAAAGGAGCAAAAATTTAATCCCTTAGTGTAGAAACATAAATCTATAAAGTAAGCACAGTTGCTTGCAGATCCACTCATCACTTGGAGATGCAAACAATTCACAGAAAAATTCTAAAGCTTTGGAAAAGAAATTGGAAAAAGGTTTTTTGAGCTTAATAGTTTTGCTAAACATTAGCATGTCTCATATTCCTGTGAATAATGTTTTTCGGTAGACCTTATTATCAGATACTGAAAAAACTGATGCACCTTAATTAGTGTTTATTTGATTTGTTGTGGTTTTTTTTTAACGTCAGAAATGAAACCTTTATGCACTGGTGTCTGATGGGAAACTGTGAAAACATACTGTCAGCCTAGTTCTCTATAACATTCCTATAATGAAGAGTCTTTTTTTCTTCTTGTTTCTAATTTGAGGGCTATTTGTATGACCCTTTTTAAAATGTTCATGTATTCCTATTCTTATTGAAGTTCTTTCTTTTTTGGCAACTTCATTTTCAGTGCCATAATTACATGTTCAAAATACACTGGCTTTTTTCCAAACAGAAAGCCCAAGCAAACAATAAATTTATGCCCATTTTATTTAGCTTATGAAGTGAATGAATGTGAAATAAAAAGAGTGGGTTTCTTGAATGGCAGATTGTCAGAGCCCTTGTAATAGAAAAGTTATTGACAGAGAGTAATGCTGCTTCTAAGTGAATTTCAGTTTTTCGTAGCAATTATCCGGCAGAAGTAGCTGAACTTTTTATGGCATTTGTTCATAAGAAAAAGGAAAAGAGAAATGGACTTAAGGCAAGAATTAGCAGAACAAATCTTAGTAGGAATGTTTTTTTCAACTTTGAGTGATACATCACAAAGTGGAGATTGTAATAGTTTCCTCAGGCTCAAATTTCTCAGGCAAAATACATTAGGTATGCACCCATGCATGTAGGTAAAATGGTCACAATTGGAAGAAAAAGGCTAGGCACAGGAACGAGGAAGGAATTTTTTTCTTCATTTCCCCACCATATCTGCATTTATTGGGCTTCTCAGCTTGTACAGGTGATGTAGAAGCAATTATATTTTTATCTCACAGCGGAATGAGGGGGACCTCTTTCACCGACTGTGGCACATAATGAATGAAATCCTGGACCTGCGAAGGCAGGTCCTTGTCGGCCATCTCACCCACGATCGTATGAAGGATGTCAAGCGACACATCACTGCTCGTCTAGATTGGGGCAACGAGTGAGTAAACGTAATAATAAATGCAAATAATGTAATCTAGTTATAATGCCACATTTGTAGGCTTATTTTAGAATGTTGAAATAAAGAACAACATTTCTGATGGATGTTACCTTTTTGAAAGGACTTTCTCCTTCATTGTTTTTCTCTCCACTATGTTTTAACATTGAAAAGTGGCCTGTCATTTTATTTTGCTTTTGTCTCTCAGCTTATTTTACATAGCAGTGGTACTATCTGGCATATCTGTAGCATCCCTCTCTGTGTTAAAACATACCTGGCCAGATTTCTGTGTGGAACAGTTAGCGCAGCTCTTTTATCTTAACTGAAACTCTCTTGGCTGACATTGCTTCCTGTTTGACTGGTGTCACACAGTTCAGTTCCTACTCAGGTATCTGTAACATACACCTTGCTACTAATGCTCTGCATCTTTATGTTTCTGAATAGCTAATAAGAGCTAATGCTGTTTTTTTTTAAGTGAGAAAATATTAAAATACTTTTTTTGGCATTTGGGTGTTGTTTCCAAAGACTTTCTTTAGCTTGTATTTATTCAGGTAAACTGTTGAAATGCAGCAATACTTAATAGTACAATTAAATTAATTTCAGGGGTTTCTGTAGCTACTGCTATTTGAAATACCTTGCACGTGGAAAAACTGTCATTAACTGCGTATGATTAAATGTCTCCTTGGAATTTTGAGAAATAACTGAATGGAGATGTGATAGTTTTCAAAGTGGTCAGTTCCTACTCTTAAAAAACATATTTTAAAAAATCTTTCTGATCTGTCAAGTTTCTCTAAATTCAGTGTGACTGCCCCAAATGTATTCTTAACATTTACATTGTTTCTTGGGATGTTTTTGTTCAATGTAAGTAGAAGTAATATGTTAATTTGTTTCCTTAGTATGTAGAAACTACTTACTGGGATTCCATTTCTCATACAGACAGCTGGGACTTGACTTAGTTCCAAGAAAAGAATATGCTATGGTGGATCCTGAAGATATCAGCATTACAGAGCTCTACAGGCTGGTATGTGAATATAACAATACGTTTGCTATCAAAATACATACTGATGTTTTGATGGCAGCTGTCTTACACTGGAACAAAAGTAGTTTTTTTTTTAGTTAAATAAACTGACATTTCATGATGAAATGAGTTTTACCACAGGGAAATACATTTTCATGAAATCCTAGAATGTTTCAGGTTGGGAGGGATCTCTAAGACCATGCAGTTCCAACCCCACCCTCCACTAGACCAGGTTGCCCAAAGCCCCATCCAACTTGGCCATGAACCCTGCTAGGGAGGGGGCAACCACAGGTTCTCTGGGAAGCCTGTTTCAGTGCCTCACCACCCCCATAGTGAAAAACTTTTTTGTAATGTTTAATCTAAATGTATCCTCCGTCAGCTTAAGGCCATTACCCCATGTCCTACCACCACCTGCCCATGTAACCAGTCCTCCATCTTTCCTCTAGGCCCTCTTCAGGTACTGGAAGGCTGAACATATATGTCATCTCTGTTTTTTCTTTTAATCATATATAGTGTCTCTGTATCTGTATGAGATGCTTTGATATCAGATTTGTGTGTGTGCACATGATCACTTTAAATATTATTAGTTAAATTTCTGCTATGTCATCCAGACTGTGACTGTTAACAGGAATTTAATAATCAATAGAAGCTTATGAAGCTCTTTTCCATTAGAGCTTTACCTACCCCACGAGTCCTGTTAGGTGAAATTTGTGTACATGTAATAATATACTCCTGGTACAAGTATTGTCACAATTAATCATACTGGGCTATTGGTCTTCTCTAATATATTAATGTAAATAACAGTTAAACTGCATAGAAAAGCTCTCTTTTGGGTATGAAATCCTGTCTTGATTTACTAAATCCAGCACTGATACTTCTTAATCTGATTTAAACTCCAGTGAGGTATAAGATTTTCCAGTTCATTTATGTGGATGTTGTCTCATATTTAGGTACCGCAGCTATTACAGATAGATAGTTCTGAGCCTTACTTGCTTAAGACTAAGCTTTTATTTAAACTGCGTTTTATGTTAACTATTGTATTTAAATATATAGCAAAATAATAATTGCTGCAATTTCTGTTAAGCTGAAATTACAATATAGCTTTGATGATTTTTAGCTACTTATTTTGATAACTTGTAATGTCAAACCTAATATTTTCTTCATGCTAGAATCAATTTACCTTTGGACAGTTTCAAAGTCTTATGTAATCTTATGGGATCCTGTTGATGCACTAGATGAAATACGTTGAGAAACCATTAATCATAAGAAGAAACATACAGAGATAGAATAACCCAGAAAGCTAATAATGACACTTACAGAATATGATTTGAAAAATGGAGGCGNAGCCCAAGATAACCTCAGTTTGAAGGCTGACTAGCTTAGAAAGATTGTTGTTTAAAATTATCTTTGGTACCATGTAAGAGAGAAATGGTACAACTTAATATTGTCCCACTCTTAGTGGGTAATTAAAATGGAAAAGGTATAAACAGTGAAGGAAAATCAGGAGAATTCAGTAGCTTCTATATAACAGTCTACCAAAGATTATAAATTATGGATGTAAGTTTTCTTCTATTTAAAAATATTGATATTTAGTCTTCTGTAAAAGCATTTTTGTGTCTTTGAATACTAGAGTACCAGATTTAAATCAGCTATAAAAATCTGCATTGTTACAGCAGAAAACTTGAAAGTGGTTTGAATCTTTTAGAGTAGAGAAAAGGTAACCTTCCAGAGATTACTGTTTTTCCTCCTACAGAACATTATGATGCAGTGCACCACTGGGAAAGTCACATCCTTGTGTTCTCAGACACAAAAAGAATTTTAAAATAATTACAAGTTAATACTGAATTAAAACATTTAAGAATTAAAACATTAAGTAGTTCAGTATTGTGTTTTTAATCTCTTTGTTTTGAGATTTTTATGATTAATTCAAACTGGCTGCTGTGTTGTTTGTGTACTTTTAGATGGAGCACCGACATCGAAAAAAAGACACACCAGTACCAGCTAGCAGCCACCATCTCTTTGTTCAGATGAAGAGTCTAATGTGCTCCAATCTGGGGGAGGAACTGGAAGTAATCTTCTCACTCTTTGATAGTAAAGAAAATCGTCCCATCAGGTACCACGTGACTTTTCTCTGGAATACTAATTTTACATAATTTTTGGCAATACACACTGTATGTTTTGAGCCAGGTAACAAATTTCATATTTAGCTACAAGCAGAAGGTAGTGTTGACTCAGGATAATTTTCTTCTTCCTTTTGAAATTCAGTTTCTATTCTTATTAGTTTATAATATCATTTTAGGCATATTTCTTTGTCTTCTTTTCCTATTTCCGTTTTCCGCTGGTTTTGTTTCTGTAGAAGCATATGTACATTTATACATAGAGAGTGAAGGTTACTTTTCTGACCTAAAGATCATTTTCCTGTATCTCTGTTTTCTTTCCTCCTTATCAGCGCACATTCAAAATGTAGAACTGGGTCTTTCTCTGTAGTATTTGAGATAAATTCTTCTAGGTACATGAGACTGGAGGGCTGCCCTTATTGAATTAAGAGTCTTTTTTATAAAAGGAGCCAGTACTTCATTGAAACAGTCAAACTCGGTCTCACATCCACTTAATTTGTTTGGCCCCTTTCTTCAGCTGGGAGCTGATCCTGGAAATACTCTTCTTCTGTTTGTCCTAGACCTTAACTTTTTGACATCCCTGATAACCTTTAAATTTTTAACTATTCCACAGTTATTTCTACTCTCAGCGTATTTCTGTCCAAGAGGGAGGACATGGGGGTGAACAGTAGTGGAATCACTAAGCGCTTAATAAAGATGAGCACAGGGGAGAGCAGAGCTAGTACAAGAGCCTCCTAAGTTCTGTTTTGAGGATCATGCCAGGAAAATTGAATCATTAGTAGTTTCTGCAGTGAAGATGGGTCTGATGGCTTGACTCTGGCTGGAAGCCAGGTGCCCCCCAAAGCTGGTCTGTCACTCTCCTCAGCAGGATAGGGGAGAAAATATAACAAAAATGCTCGTGGCTCAAGATAAGGACAGAGAGAGATCACTCACCATTACCATCACAGGCAAACCAGACTCAACTCAGGAAAATGAATATTTTTTCCAATTTATAAGAGAGTAGGATAATGAGAAATAAATCTAAATCTTAAAAACTCTCCTCCCTTCCTTCTGGGCTCAACTTCACCCCTGATTTATTTCCCCCCTCCCTGCCAGTGGCACAGGGGGACAGGGAATGGGGGTTGTGTTCAGTTCATCACATGTGGTCTGTGCTGCTCCTTCCTCCTCAGGGGAGGACTCCTCATACTCTTCCCCTGCTCCCCTGAGGGGTCTCTCCCACAGGAGACAGTTCTTCACAAACTTCTCCAATGTGGGCCATTCCCACAGGCTGCAGTTATTCACAAACTGCTCCAGCATTGGTCCCTTCCACGGGGTGCAGACCTTCAGGACCAGACTACTCCATTGTGGGTCCCCCTTCTCTTCTCCAGGCTGAACATGCCCAAGTTCTCTCAGCCTGTACTGGTAGGGGAGGTGCTCCAGTTCTCTGATCATCTTTGTGTCCCTCCTCTGGACCACATGTAGCAACTCCATGTAATTCTTATGTTGGGAGCCCCAGAACTGGACACAGTACTTCAGGTGGGGCCTTACAAAACTCCACATTCTGCAGCCTGCCTTACCATGGTCTTCTCCAGTGGCAGCAGGGCAATCTCTGCTCAGGCATCTGGATCACGTCCTCCTTTCACTGACTTTTGTTTCTCTCACATCTCCTCACTCCTTTCTCTGGCTGCAATTGCTCCTGCTGCTTTTTTTTTTGTTTTTGTTTTTTTTTTTTCCACTTCTTAAACATATTGTCCCAGAGGTTCTACCATTGATCATAGAATCATAGAATGGTTAGATCTAGAAGGGACCTCAAAGATCACCAAGTTCCAACCCCCCTGTTATGGGCAGGGACATCTCTCACTTGACCAGGCTACTCAAGGTCCCATCCAACCTGCCCTTGAACACCTCCAGGGTGGAGGCATCCACCACTTCCCTGGGCAGCCTGTTGCAATGATTCACCACCCTCATAGTGAAGAATTTCTTCCTAACATTTAATCTAAATCTAGCCCCTTCCAATTTAAAACCATTCCCCCTCATCCTATCACTATATGCCCTTCTAAATGATGGGCTTGACCTTGGCCTATAGTGGGTATGTCTTGGAGCTGGCTGGCATTGGCTCTGTTGGATATGGGAGAAGCTTCTAGCAGCTTCCCTCAGCAGGCATTCCTGTAGCTACCCCCAGAACCCCTGGGTACCAAAACCTTGACATGCAAACCAAGAAGAATGGAAACCAGCCTCTGCTCAGAAGGCTCCTGTTCATAATTTACTACATCCATATTCTTGTCTGTTCTCCTTGACACAGAGCATTTTCTGGAGACAACTAACATCATCTGCTTGAAGACTGGCCACTAGAGAAATGAAAGACTAGGCTTTGGAACAAAGAACATTTTAGATTAGACAGGTCACAAACACATGAAAAGAAATATAAGCTACTGCTCTAAGCCTGTTAATAGGGCAAAAAGTGTTACTCAAAATACGTAAAAAGTCATGACTATGTATGTTGTGTTGCTCAGTTGCTGTGTTCATATGACAGCAGGATTTTAGGGAACACATGGAATTTGGGCTGAACTTGATATAATTATGTCTGTGCTTTTTAGTTGGGCAAGGTTATTAGCAGGGGCTTTGAAGGAAGATTATACTGAATAAATTGATTTTTATTGTTAAAGAAATCACACCTAAGCAAATATTGTTAGTGTTAGCTGCTAAATACCAACACTTCAATCTGTTCTCCACTTTGGGCAGTAGTCACCAAAACACAATTTGCTATCATTTCTAAGAATTAAACGTGCATCAGGGCACATCTTCTGTGCTGGCTTCAGTGAATGTCACAGCAGGTGATAGATTTAGGAAAGAGCTTCAGACCTTGACAGAAAACAATTTGAGTTTTATGGATTGCTGAAAACAAGGTTATGGCAGGAGTGGTGGTATGAAGCAAATGGATTGGCTTTCACGTTCACATGACAGCACAAATTCTAAAGCTGTTTGTCACATGCTTGCTGTGATCTGACCTTTAGTTATTGATTCTTGACTCCAGTGTCTGTTTGCAGCTACTTTATTATGCGTGAACTTCCTCATCCTGTTACTGGCAAACCTTGAAGAATTGTGTTGCCATGAATCCCAACTGCCTTCTAGGGCATGGGGGCAACGACAGGATGAACTTGGTGAAGGTAGTTTGCAACCATCTGTAAAACAAACATCCATCCCCACAACAGCAAAACAGCAGCAAACAATCTTCCCAAGAAACAAACAAACTTCTCAACATGTTGAGAAAGCTGAAGCTAAGAGAGTTTTCAGGAGAACAAGTTAAATGCGAAGTATATTTGTGTCACAGACTAAACTCTGGAATGCAGGCGTGTCCAAGCTGGAGAGTTCTATGGGTCATTCTGGACTAGACCTGGAAGCGACATAGCCAGGCTATCACAGAGTTTAGCCAAAGCTGCAGAACAGGGTGGTATGACGTGTAATTTTTATTCAGTACAGTACAGATGGCTGGGATATTTCAGAGATCTTTAGGCCCTGACTATGAATGCATGGAGTGA
>VXBZ01005982.1:852975-916175 GCA_013399135.1 Heliornis fulica
ATATATTTATTTATTTATTTTTAACTCAAGTATATGCAATTGAAATAGAAGCTTTATTATTTATTTTAAAGATTATTGGAGGACTAGAAACAACATTATCTGTTTCGGTTTTTTTTTTTTTNGCTTTCACGTTCACATGACAGCACAAATTCTAAAGCTGTTTGTCACATGCTTGCTGTGATCTGACCTTTAGTTATTGATTCTTGACTCCAGTGTCTGTTTGCAGCTACTTTATTATGCGTGAACTTCCTCATCCTGTTACTGGCAAACCTTGAAGAATTGTGTTGCCATGAATCCCAACTGCCTTCTAGGGCATGGGGGCAACGACAGGATGAACTTGGTGAAGGTAGTTTGCAACCATCTGTAAAACAAACATCCATCCCCACAACAGCAAAACAGCAGCAAACAATCTTCCCAAGAAACAAACAAACTTCTCAACATGTTGAGAAAGCTGAAGCTAAGAGAGTTTTCAGGAGAACAAGTTAAATGCGAAGTATATTTGTGTCACAGACTAAACTCTGGAATGCAGGCGTGTCCAAGCTGGAGAGTTCTATGGGTCATTCTGGACTAGACCTGGAAGCGACATAGCCAGGCTATCACAGAGTTTAGCCAAAGCTGCAGAACAGGGTGGTATGACGTGTAATTTTTATTCAGTACAGTACAGATGGCTGGGATATTTCAGAGATCTTTAGGCCCTGACTATGAATGCATGGAGTGAACAGCCTCCCTCACAAAGATGGTGTCTGCCTGAGAGGAGACACTGTTTGTTCTCCCTGGCTACTGCAGTTCACACCCTGCAATGGTGCCGAAGCCTAGGGGCAATAACAGTTGCAGAGCCTGGATGCTCAGATGCTTCCCCTCGTTTCTGTGAAAGTGCAGGGCAAAAGCTCTGTGTGGCAACATCTCAAAGATCTGTCACATGTCAGCTGTGCCATTTGGCTGTTGGATTCCTAAGTCATTGTCCTGTGGTCCAGTAGAAAAATGTAATAAAAATAAGAGATAAATAACACAGATAAATTCAAGAAACTATACATAACAATTTATTTCCTGAAACAGAAATATCTTCAATTAAGAGTAGAATTTGAATATATATGACTTGAAATTTATTTTATCTCTTTGTATATAAGGTATAAGAAATTTTGAGTTTTGTTTCTTTAGATTTATTTGCTTTTTACCTCAAGTTTCAATTTTGGAAGCACTATCTACCAAGCTTTCATCAGGTGGATAATACTGCTTGTTTTAATGAGATTGTTTGAATGCATAATGTTAAGTATTAAGCTTCCAGGCACAATTGCTCCAAAAATGTGGCTTTATGTGGATTCTAATATAGTGTTCATTGCTATACGATGTAAATGAACATTAAACAAGTGATCTCTGTAGCCTCTTAAACAAAGAGAGTTCATTTGGAGAGAGTAAAGCCAGCAGAATTGAGATTTAATGATAGAATTTATGTTCTGCTATTTTTCTTAAGATTAATTTGTATCAGGAGGACCTGCAATATTTTTTATATATANTTTTTTTTTACTGATGGCATTTATTTTTCCATAGTCTTTTCTGGTTTATGTTGCATGTTTAATACATTCAGCTGTTTGAACAGAAACGTTTCTTTAAGTATAATAGTTAAACTGAATTATAATTGTAGATATTGGTGTGGAGTGGGTAAATCTACAAAAAGGAGTAGTAAAGGCTTTAGGAAGTTATAGAAGCTCCCTTCTTAGTCCAGCTTCAGACTAGTGGAAAATAAAAGAATAGTCATGATTTGTAATTCCTTTTACACTTCATATAATACTGTAATGATAATTGTTCTTGTTTGATAGATCCTCCAGGCTCCCTAGAATATGGGAAATATAAGTTTGAGTATTCAAATGCAGAGCAAGAAACTTTGTTTTCTTAAAGAAAAACCCAACCTATTGTTATATATCTGTTCATCACCTACACTACACTCTTGTTTCTCTTTATTGATAAAAAAAAAACCTAATAAGGTGGAAACTGCATGCTTTATGTTTAAAATTAGCAATTTTCCTCTTCATCACCTTTTGTTTCTCTAATTAGTTGTGCTTCATTAGAAAACAATTCATCCTGAAAGAACATTCGGGGTTGGGGGGCAGGATGCCATCAGGCTCTGGAATCTGAGTAGATGGAGGTATCTTTTTTTTGCATCCTAGTACTTGTGACTACAGATTAAGATGTATGCCAATGTTTAGTATTTTGGTTTTGTCTAATCTTAAGAAGGTTCTGTGATGAATAAATAGACTTTGGAGTTGAAATGCAGCTCTAAAGACATCTAAACTTAAGATCTTCGTAATAGGAGTCCAGAGATGCAATTCTTAAAGTCTATAGAGATCTAGTTATAGTCAGTGAAAGCTAGAAAACGATTCAGCTGATGAAGTGTCTGCATCTTCTTTAGGGCATGACGGATGTCTCTTTAGAATCCACAGACTGTATTGATTTAAGAGGTGCTTAAGTAATTTTCTGCCAAGTCCATCCTATTTCTTTTTTGTTTCTTCTTCATTACTTTAGATCTTTGAGCCTTCAAGATCAGAAGGAGTTGATGTTGAATTCATAAAGAACATAGATACCAGTATTATCTGACATTAGCCCCTCAGAGTGAAATCCACCAGGAAAAGCACTCTGAATTTGCTCTTAATACATTTGCAAAGGATTTAGAGTAGATGGATCAAAAATAAGTGACATATGTATGCACCATTGCCTCAGTATATATTGAAATTCTTTTGTTAAAGAAAGCATGGTCTGTGTCCCTCTTGCTATTATGTTGTGGTAGGCGATACACATGTTAAGGAATTTTCTTCTGACTTAACATATAAATTAGTGCTTCTGTGTGATCCACCAGTGCATTTCTAGGATAGCAACTTTTGAAATAAGCAAGAGATAGAAATTAAAGACATAAAACCAATAAACCATGATTGTGGTTTTGATAATGTGTCTTAGTGCTTTGAATAAATGGAAAAATAGGTAAATTTACAACTAGGCAATCCTCAGTTACATAGTTTTCATCTTAAAATCATGGATACATTTTTATAGTTTTCCCAACATCTTCTAAGAATTAGATAACAATAGGGTTATCAGCTGAGATGGGAGAAGATGTGATGTTTAAATGTATTAATGACTTGCCCACGGAAAAAAATCTGTTGTCAGATAGTGACAAAAATATTAGTGGGATACTTGGGATTCTTTTTGACCTTCAGATTTCCTTACTAGGAACTCTAGATTGGTAGTGGCTGTGATGTATCACTTGCACCTGACTTAGTGTTATCAGTGCCTGCTTTGTGCAGAAGGGAATTCTTTCTGTCAACTTGGAGGTAGAGATAAATATTCTGTTGTGATCATTTGCCATTTGTTTGAGACCATATGAGACTGTACTTAATGCTTTTTTGTTGCTGAGAATTGTCACTAAATTTAAAATGAAGAGCTTATAATTATGTTGGCATCCATGATAATATCAGTTCTGTTGTATTAAGGCAGATGTAATGGGTGATCCCCATAGGTCCCTTCCATCCCCTATCATTCTGGGATTCTGTGATAAAATGCAGGCTTATTTATTACTTCGTAATTGTTGTTAATAGACAGTAATAATAAATATTACTTTGAAGACTTTCTATGTTGATATAATTATCCAGTGTGGGTCTTTGCACTTTAAAAGGCTGCTTTTTTGGATAGGAATGTTATTCTTCATGTATGGAAGCTAGAATACTCTCAGTATTTAAGTCAAGTATTTAAATCGGAGTGATGACATGTTTATGCACTTGAGGTATTAAGACTACAGTTGCAGCTCATTAATTTTCTACCGAATTTGTGCATACTAATTTCACTTGACTGTGAATGCATATGTATGTATCCATATTTTCTAGCTAAAGTAGCTGGTAGGAATAATTTTTGCTATCACTTAAATTAACAATAAACAGCTGAAGTCAGCCCCTGATGATTCCTAGAGCTTTCCCTGGTGTGTTTGTGTATCTCATTGCATTTGCCTGCCTGCCTTTGTGCTCTGCAGTTTGCTTGCTTAGAACAGTAACCGCCCCTGAGCAGCGCAGGGCAATGTGTGAATGGCACTGCTCTAGCACAGTACGGCCATACGGCTTGTCCCAGCACAATTCCGCGGTTTATCCTCTGACATCTTCTAACCTTACATTCCTCCTCCTCTTTTATTTCTGTTTTAGGGTCATAAGCCCTCTGTTTGTGTCTCCTTCCGGTCTTTGTTCTTTAAGACAATAAAAAGCTATCTTGATGTCACTTTAACTTGTAGAACTAATCGCACTATTAGAACTAAGGCAAAATACACAGTTGTAGAGTAGTGTTGTTTCTGTATTTGGAAAATGAGAGATCCATGATCAGATGTTCTCTTGAGAACCTTGGTCTTTCAGTTCAGTCCTGTTTTCCTGGCCACTGCTGAGCTTTTACTGGCTAATTACAGTTGTGCAACATCTTTGTCTGTTTCTAAAATCTATGATCTCAAATGCATTCCATCTAGATTTATCAGGAGTCCAGACCATAGTTAATTAGTGTCGTTAAGAAGTACTTTTATAAAATGTTATTTGAATTTGGCATGCTCAACAAATGTTTGAGAAAAACAAAATCAGAAGGACTTACTAATCTAATACTGAGTTTGTTTTTATATCATCGAACTTTGTTATAACTAGATGAACAGTGTGAAAGTCTGAGACTGCTACCTCATTCAGTGAGTAGTGCCAGCCAGGAGGGGTGGATTTGTAGAGCAGCACCTCATGCTAAGCTCGATGCTAACATGTGTACGTGTTTTAAGGACTTTGGGTTAACTCTGTTGTGTGGACTGAGTGGAAAGAGCCATTATATTCCAGTTTAATTTTATACAGAAGAAATCCAGTTCGCTGGTTTAGACCGTTCTGGGTTGTGATTCAATATGTGGAAAGATCAGGTGATTTTCTTCAAAAGTGAACAACTGATTCAAACTAACCTGGACATATATATGGTAAAATAGCATGTATAAGATGGATATTACAGGATTGCAATTTGAATGCAGTAAAATCCTGTAAAACTCAGCTGTAGTTATGTAATTTTTATGGTAATTAACAAATAAATATTTTTTTTAGCCATTATAAGCATATTACAAAATAATTCAGAGTTAAAAGGGATTATAGGCACCTAAATGCAGTTTATTTTGCATGAGATGCACTTACAAGAAAAAGTTTAAAGTTTAGATAAAAGGGCATTATTAGAGCTCTAACGGAAGACGGGAAATGCGTGTTGTCAACATTTCAGCAGAGTGCAACAGTCTCATGTTCTGATGCTCTTTATTAGCTGCTTTACAAATATATTGTAGAATGTGGTCATGTATGAGATTTGTGACATTTTTGAGGTTTCCTCAATCTCAAAGATTCCTCAGAAACTATCAGTAGCTTCTGTTCTGTAAAGTTAGAATACAAAGATGCTTAGATTCAATATTTAGAGTACTGAAGAGTGTGGTGTTGATTGTTTGGTTTGGGGATTTCTTCTCTTACCAGCCAGACAGTAAATGAAGTGAACCTCTCTTCTTGCAGGTAGGTCACACTTACAAAGCCTACAATGTACTTCAACAGATTTCATAGTTACCAGTTTTGTAGTGGCAGATTTTCAGAGAAATAAAAGACATCTGATGATAGTATGTGCTTTTTTTGCCCACGTGTACTCACATCATTTACCAATACAGCATTTTGTTGACTCAGTGATGGCCTTAGTGTAGCTATGAGGGCCATTCACACTGAGGCTCTAAGAACACCAATCCTTTAATCAAAAAAAATATTAATTTTTTTATCAGATCCTGAAAAGATCTCACTTATCAGCTTTTAATAGAATCAATTTAACAAGTTGCAGGGGACAAAGTAACAGCTTAGCTGTTTTCCAGACAATGTGCATTATTCACTGAGACTCTGTTAACTTTATTTCTTGCCACAGGAATATTCTGCTGTTACAAAAAAATCCCAACAAAAACAACCCCTAAAATCCCTAAATGAAACTATTTACTAGATCACTGTGTTAAAAAAAAAAAAATCTAATCAGTCTGCTGAAATATCTACACTCCCAATCTAGATACCGTAAGACTATATCCATATCTGTAGCACAATTCTTTCCAGAGACCTTAGCTGTGGTATTTTGTGGTTCTTGTTGTTGTTTTTTTTTTAAGAGAATCTTGAAAACATCAATAACACTGGATAGTGTGTTACGAAAAGGGTAATGAGGGGTATTAAGCCTGCTACCTACATTTATTCTACTCAGACTGAGGGCTCCATTCTTGGCACTGGCTCATAAGAATGCTGCATCATCTCCTGCCCGAAGTCCCAGTTGTTTTGGTGACCTTTACATTTATGTAGAGTTTGTGCCTCTGTTATGCCAACATACTGCTGCAGTAATTGTTTTTCTTAAATCTGCAGTGTGACACTCAGTTTTTGTGTAGCATTGTCTTTTCTAAACCATTTCCTTAATAGTATAAATTTTATTTCCAAATAGCAAAGCTATTAATAGGACAATTTCAAGGCAACACTTGAGAAAGATGGACTGCAGTGAGATTTTCTTTCATTGATATACACTTTGTGCCTGTGTCAATATGATATGAACATCTTATCACAAATGATTGATGCCTCTGGCCCCATCTGTGTGAGAAGCAGAGATAAGTTGGCATGCTAATCCTCCTTTTCCTATCACCTTGAACAACCTTGTTTGTAACTATCATGGTGACCTCAAATGAGGACAGATTCTTAAGCAGCACAAAGAGGAATAGGCTGTTTATCTAAGGCCAATGAAAACAAACTATTTTGTGAGCTTCTGATTATAGGCTTCATGATTGTGTAAACTCCAGACCATATCAAAGAATAAGATTACCCTTCCTTTGTTGTACTCTCAACTTCACATTTTCAGTGACATTCATACACATCATCAATCTTTTTACACCTGTCTTCTTTCAGTTCTATTACTTTAAATCAGTTAAATCACTTGCCAAAAGCTGAAATCCACATTTTATTGGTCAAAATATTTACTACTTTGTGTCCAATTTATATTTTCACTTTTTAGAAAAAATCCATAGTATCAGTTTTTTTTCCATTTAAGAAACATTCTTTCCTTCTACATTGTTCTATGAATATCTTTAAATATTTTGGTACAGCAAGAGAATGTTTAAAGGCATTTTTGCAACCTCTATCAGCATCTTCAAACCTGAAATTTGCTCTGTTCTCACGCAGCTCAAAGAACCCAAGTTTTAATCATCCTTCTAAATAAAGTTTACACAACTGACTGTTGTTAATTGTTAACAGTCCAAACAACAGCAAGGAAGGGCTTGGGTACCTCTTGAATCAAGCTGATAATACATTCCAGTTACCCAGAAGGCTCACTACCGAGAACCCAAGAAATCTTTATTTGAAGATATCCTTATGCTTCTCTTGTGCAAGAGCTCAAAGATTCAAAATTAATTCAAGCATATAAGTAGGTTGCACTTGAGTTTCAATATCTTGTCTACTTAGCACCAGTGCTCCAGACATCAGCATTCTAAAAGCAGGGAACTTGAATAGTTAAATTCTTTGTTGCTTCTCAAATATGTTGAACACAAGACCACCAAGGAGATGGAGAATATATTTGTAAAGCTGTAGGGTGTGTACTCAGTGCAAGGCTATAGAAGTTATTAAAAAAGTGCAGAAGAATGCCGTATGGATGGCTCTCTGTCTAATGAGGAATGTCACATGTTGTGAGGAACAGTTCGTTATTTAGTCATTTGGCACTTGAGCACATGTAAAAACAAATGGCAAAGTGCTGTAGCATGGCAGTTAATTCAGAGATGGAAGATGGAGAAGAATGTAAAGAACCATATATGGTTATAAAAACCATATAAAGAACCATATACCTCAGCTGTCTATCTGTGCTGCCTTTATGTGGTACTTACGTGTAATCACAAAATCACAGAATGGTCATGGTTGGCAGGGAACTCTGAGTCATCTGATCTAAACTTTCTCAAGCTGGTTGTCCAGGGCCGTATCCAGATGGCTTTTCTATGTCTCCGGGGATAGAGAAGCCACAACCTCTCTGGGCAACCTGTGCCAGTGCTCAGACACCCTTACAGTAAAAAACTGTTTCCTGATGCTCAGAAGGAACCTCATGTATTTCAGTTTGTGTCTGTTGTTTCTTATCATATCACTGGGCACCAGTGAAGAGTCAGGCTCTGTCCTCTTTGCAGTGTCCCTTCAGGTATTTATATATATTAACAAGATGCCTTCTGACCCTTCTCTTCTCCAGACTGAACAGTCCCAGCTCTGTCAGCCTTTTCATCTTTACAGCCCTTCTCTCCAGGATGTATGTTTCCCTTTCTGGACTCCCCAGTAGAAGAGGCACTACTACAGGTGTGGTGTAACCAGCATTGAGTAGAGAGGGTAAGGGTTATCTCCTTCAACCTGCTGGCAACACTTCTGTCTAATGCAGCTCAAGATACCATTGGCTTTCTTTGTCACAAGGGCACACTGCTGGCCTATATTGAACTTTGTTTCCACCAGGACACTCATGTCCTTTTCTGCCAGGTGGGTGGTCCCCAACATATATACCTGTGCCTGGGGCTGTTCCTCCTCAGGAGCAGGACTTTGCTCTTCCCCTTGTTGAACTGCGGGAGGCTCATAGCCTGTTGAGATCCCTCTGGATGACAGCCCAGCCCTCAGGCATGCCAGGTGCTCCTCCCTGTCAACAAACTTGCTGAGAGTACACTGTGCTCCATTCAGATCAGTAATGAAGACTTGGACCTGAAGTTGATACCCCTGATAATTATTGGCCTCCAACTAGACTTTGTGCCACCGACCACTGTCCTCTGGGCCTGGCCATGCAGCCAGTTTTCAAGCCCTTGCCGTCACCTCACCCAGCCTAGCTTCTCAGGGAGAATCTAATGGAATCTTATGTCGAAGGATTTACTAAAGCATGAGTAGACGCTACCTATATTTAATGCAGCAGTTCACAGAACCACAGAATATTAGGAGCTGGAAGAGACCTCAAAAGACTATCCAGTCCAACCCCCCTACCCGAGCAGGATCATCTAGAGTAGATCACACAGGAACGTGTCCAGATTGGTCTTGAATGTCTCCAGAGAAGGAGACTCCACAACCTCTCTGGGCAGCCTGTTACAGTGATCTGTCACCCTCACAGTGAAAAAGTTTCTCCTTATATTAAGTTTGAAACCTTTTCCCCTTGTTCTATCACTGGCCATCACTGAGAAGAGCCTGGCTCCATCCTCCTGACACTCACCCTTTACCTATTTATAAATGTTAATGAGGTCATCCCTCAGTCTCCTCCAAGCTGAAGAGACCCATCTCCCTTAGCCTGTTCTCATAAGGAAGATGTTCCACTCCCTTAATCATCTTGGTGTCCCTGTAATCTTCACCTCATTAATATTATTCCATGGAAAATTATTATTTTGATACATCCACAGTAGTATTTTGTCTTACTGTAGTAGCTTGGATCTGACTAGATGACTTTTTGAGACCTTCATTCTTAAGAGACCTTCATTCTAGTTTAATCACCTATTAATCTATTTTGTTCCTCTGCAGAATCAAAAGAAAACAAAACCATCCTGGTTTTAATTATTTTGCATGCATTCAGAAGGCAGTCCTGTTTTTTAGCAGGGGAGTTGAAACACCTCAAAGGAAACGTAAAGGTGACTTTGGCAAGAGAGCAGTCACTGCTCTATTAATAGTTCTTTATGCATTTGGAATAAAAATACCTCTTTAGATGGCTAATTTGGCATGTGCTTTTGTGAATGGGTTGCTATTTTTTTCAAATTTTTTATGTCATTCTTTATATTGAGATATATATGTATATATACACACACACTCAATGTATAAGTGGGCTTAATTATTTCATTATTGGCCTGAAGACATTTGGTAATTTTGCCAAGAATGTATTTGGTGTATGTGTAATTGGTCATAAGTAACTGGGTTATAAAAAGCAGCATATAAGAGTAGCCTGAAGTTCCAGAAAATTCAGAAGCTTTCCTTTAGAAAATATGCCTCAATTTTTCCAGTTATTCATTCAAGCAGAAAGATTCCTATGTGCAGGAATATAGTCAGAACATATATAGTCCATCAGTTTTATTCTTGGCAGGAATAGAGACATAGTAAAAAATCCTAGAGCTACTCCTCTGCATGGATCCTAGATGAGGAGAAATTCTGGAGTAGAAGTCAGGAGAGGAGATGAGCAAAAAGTTATTTCTTGGTCCCAGTCAGACTGGAAATGTGAAGGAAGTGTGCCTTGTGAATAATTCTTTTTCCTTAAGAATGCTGTCTTGAACAGCCTGCTGCAGAGGTCCTCTGATTCAGAGTTAAGAACACTAAAATGCTGTCTCAGTCGTTAATTAATTTGTTTTTTAATTAGTTGCTTTACAAAGCAAACGGTTCCAAAATTAGAGTGAAAGATATACTCACTGTAACTAATAGCCTGACCTATAAAATACTCACCATATAATAATCAAACACTGGAGCTTGCTCCTCATGGGTACCCCATGAGGAGGATTTAATTTAATTTTTCTTTCCTTGTGTATGGATTTGATGTGAAAATTGTTCTGGATTTAGAAGATCTCATTGGTCATGGTATGTTCTTGTGAAGAAATTTCAAAACCAGTGGGTTGATATCTTGCAATGATTTCTGTAGGTCTCTCCTCTTTCACTGTTGTGTATACTAATATTTTCTTTATTTTTACCTTTCAGATATACATAGCTAAAATATAGTTTGCTAATGATGAGTCAGTAATTTTTTGGTAGCTTAGTTGTACATATTCATCAACAGCAACAGTATAAGCAGATATGATTTATGGATTGGGAAAAAATGTGTATGAAAGGAGTGTTTGGCACAGCTGCAACTGTGATGAAAACACTGAAAGAGGTGACCTGTCCAAACAAAAGGCAGTGTTAGAATAGGGATATATGTACCAGCCATGATAAAATTGTAGGTAATGACAAGATATATTCAATGCCGGTGGTATTCTGGTGGATTTACAGGTTGTCTTGCTGAGAACATGTTGGAGTCACACTGGCCACCAGCAAAAGGCATGTTAGGACCAAAAATATGGGCTTGCTGTTTGTAAACTCCTGAAGAGTGAGGAATAAATAGGAGCCCAGGTGTCATTTAAGGGAATTTTCTTACATGCTTTTGTTTCTTTTCACTTTTACCAGTCCCTCCCACTCTCTTCAAGTTTAGTTTTCATTTTTGGGCAAAATATGGCAAATCTGCATGTATCCATGCTGTTACCTCAGTGGCTAGGGTAATAATCAAGACTGTAGTTCAGCTTAAAGGATCTGTAGGTCTGTGCACTGGTAATGCCATGCTGCAAAATGTTTATCCGTGGTGGCAGGCTAAGCTCACTATTAGTGAGAGCTCCAGCTTCTGGTGAGCATTGTTTCTTTTACTTGTAAATACCTGCTGATAGATTCCAGTATGCCATCTGTCTTTAAAACTGTATCATCTTCATCTGGCTCCTGGTACCTCATGAAAAGAATTTTAAATTACCACTTCCTAACTCTTTTCAAGAAATGTGTGATACCACCTTTCCCTTAAAATACAGGTGAGAAAATATCTAAAATAATGTAGGGTGTGTTCATTAAAAGCAAATTTCTCAAGGCTGTCTTCGGTTAACAGAGAAAAAGAAAGTGGGAGCTTGATGTAGCCACGTATGTCTGTTTATCTTTCCCTTCCATTTCTTTTCCTGCTTTTCCTTTTTTTCTTGTTAACTGTACAGCTAACCAAGAGAAATTGGGCTCCAGAGCATAAAGCGAGCACTTGAAAATATTTTTCTTCTTTCCCCCCATGTTGTCAGCATGACTAGGACACAGGAAGTGTAGCTTTGATACAGTATCTTAATATTGTTTTGTTAATGCTTTAATCTTTATCTGAAAATGGCACAAATATTATTGTTATAGTATTCCTTCTTTCTTTTCTCTCTCCCTTTTCTCATTGCTACTTATCCAAATTTCTAACTGTAAAATATGTTTTTTCTAAGTGCCTAACAGATAAAATACAAGGGCTGACTTACCGTGGAACACCTTGTACTGCTAAGTCAACGTTGGCACATTTATCATTCAGTTATTCCTTGATTCAGAATGTCCTTCTAAGGCTTTATTACCTTTATTTCTGTAACTTACGGGCAAATCGTACCACATTCCTCTGCGTTTGACCGCTAAGTATGAGGGTAACATTTTGCATCTGATCATGGTCTTATGAAGTCAGTGAGCCTTTAACTGTAAATGAAGTCAATTCAGATTCAAGCTCTATCTGCTGCTTCTTTTGGTAGCGTGTCTCTAAATCACTGAACAAACAGTCTGTCAAGACTGGTAATGTGTGACTGGTATAATTTTCCTGCTAATACTAAGGAAGTAGGGGTCACCTACGAAAACAAAATAGGAAGGTTTGTGTCCACGTTTCTCCTAAATGCCCATAGGTTTGGTACACATTGTTATTTCACTGATGCACGGGAAGTTACAGTACAAAATTCCCTTGTTGACCTTCTTTAATTAATCTCTCCTGCATTTCCTTCTTTTCAGTGAGAAGAAGGCAGAGTTTAAATGTGTACGGCATCTTTATGTGGTGTGATTGGTCCTTATAAAAAAAATATTTGAGGCCTAAACTAGAACCGAATCATCTTAATACAAAGGAAAGGCATTTCTGCCTTGGGGTGCTGCTGCGTGTGTCTGCTGTATGTACGGGTGTGTAACTGACTGCTGAGAAAGCTGCTGTGCACTAAGATGCCAGGCCTAGGTTTAACCCTCTGGAGTTTTTGCTGCTGAAGCCAGGCTTTCAGATCTTATAATTGCATCTTTATTTTGTTTTAGGGAATCTATTTACTTTTCTCAACTGTTCTCTAACCTGTTTGTCTCTACAGAAATCCTTTGAAATGTTATATAAACGCAGGTGGTCTCTGTATGTAGATATAACATTGCTATTTTTTAACTCGTAATCTTACAAGTCTAACTGCTTGCATTTGCTCCCCGGTAATGTTCAAAGGTAATCATTTTAATCTGAGCTACAACTGGTACTGTGATACATTTCAAGCAAAATAAAAATAAAAACACTGAGCAAGGATTAAGATTTTTTTTGTTGCTGTTGTTTTCAGTTTGCTTCTTTCATTGCCACTGGGTCCTTTCAGTCAAACAAAAACCTCAAATTCAAATGAGGAAATTAGATCTGCATAACCATTACATGTCTGTTGTAATCAGTGCATTTCTTTGTGGCATGACAAAAGTCCTTGGCTTTTAATTGTGTTGTGAATCATAATCTCATGGTCTGTGAGTATAAGCAGAGCTTGAAAATTTCATATTGTAGTGGATGTGAGTAGGATGCTTTCAAAAATGTGCCTTTGTTTCTGCAGAATGTAAGTTTCAAAAATATATAATATACTTGCAGTTAAATTCAGTATTTGCCAATTCATAGGTAAACTATGAAGATAGTTTTCCACAGGAAGACCGTTGTTTGTTGAATGGTGTTTTTCTTTGAACCAAGTGGTGGCCTTAAAGACAAAAATGTAGTGAAATGTGGTGTGTACTTATATATTACTTTTATATAGTTCTACAGACTGAAGACAAGGTGGTGAAATTCAGAATCACCTTGCACTGGCCAAATTTCTATTAACACGTACCAATGCACTGCAGGCTTCAGTGCACAGAAGGCACACTGTTACTGCTGGAACAGAGACTTTTGTCTTTTTAGTCAGTTTTGCACCATGCCCAACATAATGGGGTCCTAAAGCTTTAGCTGCTTTGGTAATGTAAATAATAATTCTCATTCAATACACAGTAGCTTTGTGTGAGATCTATAAACAATGCTCTGCACTTCTATTTTTAATGTATTTTCCTATATTGCAAATGAGCTAATCCTAAATGGAAGGGTAGAATTATTTTGGAAATCATTTTTAAATCAACAACAAAATACTGATGTGTTTCTCTGTAAAATATACTCACATAAACAGTCTTTAAAACTAGATTTTAAAGTTTCCATGGAGACCTAAGCTGCAGAAGTTGGCTGTATCATAAAACTTGAATGTTTCTGAGAAAATCACATTTTCATGCACTTTGAAATATTTGAGTTCAACTCTACCAGTCTCAAGTTCTGCCTTTTATGCTCTCTGATTAAAACGAAAAACAAAAAACCAAACCAAAGCCTGCATAGCTGAGAATTGCACAAATGTTTTCAAATAATCACAATGCAAAAAAGTAAGTGGTTTTAATTTCAGCCTGAATAACTGGCAGAGAAAATAGAGAGTTCTGCAGATAAAAATCTTAAGAAATGTGCTCTTGGGTGTAGCAGTATCCTTGGCTGTGTGAACAAGAAAATAGGCAGTTGTGTAAGGGTAGCAATTATCACCTGCCCAGCATTGGTTAGACCATTGCCAGTTTTGGGTCCTCCAGTACTAGATGAACATTAACTCAAGTGAGTTAAGCAGAAGGTTTCATGTTGTTTATGGGCAGGAGCTCCTGCCCTGGAAGGTCAGGCTGAGGTGGTGGGGCTTGCTCAGGCTAGAGAAGAACTGGTTTTGAGGGGAGCTAATTCACCTGCCTGTACCTATAAGAAAATCGTTATCAATAGTGTGTGGTGGGATAATGAGAGACAAGGGATACAAGTCGAAACAGGAGATGGTCCATTTGGATATAAAGAAGAAAATGAGATCAGACACTGGAATAGGTTTTCCAGAGTGACTGTGTGGTCTCCATAACTAATGGTTTTCAAGACCTGAGTGGCTAAAGCTCAGAACAATTTAATCTGACCTTACAGTTGACCCTGCTTGACAGGACGTTGGACTTAAAGGCCTTTTGAGGTCCTTTTCAATGTGAATGTGATTCTGTGAATGATCGATGCAGGTCTTCTATGAGCAAATACTGGTGAAATAGAGATTTAATTAGTCTCTATTGAGCTGGATCCTATCCAACATATTCTTAGTGATTTTGCAGCTGCATTTTGAAAAGCTGTGGATGGTATAGAGCAGCAGTAAACCACGTTTAGCCTCCAGGATAAGCAGAGGAGGTGGATACCATTAAGGGGAAAAAAAAAACCCCAAAACCCAAACAAAAATAAATAAAACCAAACCAACTAGTTACACTTTGGAAATTTTGTCTTTGATCTGAGAGTTACAGGGCATCCACACTCAAATGCCTGGCTGGCTGGGACCGGGTTGAGAGGGTGAAGAGAAACATATATGATACTTCTTACTTCATTGCTTTTCCTGTCTTCCACATCTCTGACTGCAGACATACGATTGACACATTTCCTCTAAGGCTGTATCTTGGAGAAAATAATACAAAGCATGGAAAGCTTGGGCTTTCATAAACTTCCCATGCATGATTTGCCAAGTTTGCTCAGTGATTATCTACAATGAACCCACTATCAAAAAAAAGAGATATTTTTCAAAAAATAATCTTTTTCATTGGAGTCTTATACCTTCTTTTACTCTGAAATAAAAAATCTCTGCATTTCCCTACTAGTGGTATTAGTACTTAATCACCTACAGCATTTAGCACCTCACAGTAGATTGCAGAACAGAATCCCAAAAATTAAATTTGCCTTGCTGGAACTTCCAAGACTCTTACAAGACTGCCAAAATCGGTGTACTCTAGTGCGAGATTTTGACTGAAAGAAGTAGGAAAAAAGTCCCCTATGATCACCTTCCTACCTGTGAAAAATAATATTGGTTGAATACAGGCATAGTGATGTTCACATTTGTTTAACAAGAATAAATACCGACATAGTGTGTATCTCATTTCAGTTCTAGGATAAATGGATTTAATTGTTTTTTTTTCTCGGTGTAGTTTTTTCAGTACTAGTATATACAATATCATTGTTCCAAATGACAATCAGTCTTTTATTTTAGTAATTATAGTGTGTAATTAAGTACATCACCCTTCAATAGTTTGTCCTTTTAAAAGTTTTTACAGCTGAGACTTTTATAAAGAAATTTTTTCATTGTTTTATATCCTGAGGAAGGTTGCATCTGGAAAGACGAAAATGAGATCTACTTTGCTGTAGTGTTGTTCAACATATCTGTTGTATTTGTTTTCTTACAGTGAAAGATTTTTTTTAAGACTGAATAGAAATGGTTTGCCAAAATGTCCAGAAAAGCCTGAAAGACACTGTTCTCTCTTTGTGGTGAGTTCTTCCTATTCTCAATCTTTGTTATGCTGGGTACTGAAAATAGAAGTTGGATTAAAATGTTACTCTGTGGGTGACTCACTCTAAAGACTGGTTGAAGCGTATAATTGAATTCCCAACTCAAATGTTTTCTATCAATATGTGGAACTCCTAAACTTCCACGTGGGCATAAATACCAGTTTTTCTCCCTGCAACAAGGATCAGATAGTTTTCCCCCTTGTGCATTTTACACACAAAAGGTACATTGTGCAGAACTCGCTGTACTTTCAGTGTGTTATGAATTTTGCACAAACGTCGCTGCTGTTTAAGACACAGAGTGAGTCTTTTGTGTCCACCCACTGATTTTGCTGTGTTGCAGAATATTCTAGCCCATGATATTTTAGGACAGTCATTTTGAGTGCATGACCAGCAGTTTGAAGTGTTAAAGGGATAATTTGTTGATGCTGTACAAATGAACTCACTGTTCATTTATCACTTTCACTGGCAGTGAACACAGAGTGAAAAGATATCTTTAAATGTCACATGTTAATCAGGAATCAGAAATAATGAGGTTCTGATCTTGTGCAGGATTTGGGTAGCAGTGAACTCAGGAAGGACATCTATATCACAGTGCACATTATCCGAATAGGTAGGTATGATTGCCTGTGAGTACAGATCTTACATTTGCTAGACGTACAGCAGTAAACCGAAGAAAGCAGCTTGGGGTCAGCTTTGAGGTGTGCCAGATTAGCTAGGCCTTGGAATGAGGTTTTGGAGAGGAAAATACACGATATTTGGCGGAAGAAAAATGCTTTGGATTTCTCACCATTGCTTTCTTATTTTAGAGTGTATTGTTCACTGAGTTTGGATGAAGGATATTTTGTTACTGTCACAAAATAAAATTGTCTGATATGAACTGTGTTAAAATGATGGAGTTGTCTCTGGGGGTCCATTCTTGTTCCAAAGAGAGTAATTTCAAGCATCCTTTTTCATATAAAAAAATTGCCTGGAATTTAATACACCTGATTAGTATATAAAGTCTGATGTATATCTGAAATTGTTCAGATGAATTTTGTCTTTTCCTGAGCCCTTTAAAAAGGGAGAGGGGGGAAAGGAGTGTAAAAAGTCTCATAATAATTTTAATCGCTGATGCTATAGACAGAAATCAAGTCCAGTAGAACAAAGTGGAAGAGAAGTGTATATTCGTGTTAGGTATTTCTTTTAAGACGTTATCTTCTGGCTTGTTCAGATGTGAAACAACAATCTTTGGGTCTGCTCAATTCTTAGATATATTGTTTTCTTGTATACTGTCTGCAGTTGCATCAGTGCAGTACTAAATATAACTTTTGTTCCTATTTTGGTTTGTAATATAGTCACTGTCACTTGTGATGAGTTCAGAAACTGCTTGTTACAAAGAATCTCCTGTTTTGCAGCTTATAGGAAGAATTTTGTTGCATTTTCATGCCGTTTTAGTGTTTCATCCAAATATCAAAATATTTGTTTAATTTTTTATGGTTAGAAAAAAATATGGTAAGCTCTTACGTAGTGTAAGAATGCTTGGTAAGAATAAATGTTTTAAAGAAGAATAAGGAGTATAATTTTTCCTATTGTATAGTTTTCAAATGTATTCTCAGTCAAACTTATAAATGAACACTGAAATATTAAAAAGTTGAAATAAGATTTATATGCGGCATGGTGTGAAAATGAACAATTACTCTTGTAGCTGCTGTGATGCATAGGAACATTTGGAGGAGGCATTGCACTGCAGCGACTGCAACCAAAGGCTTTTCTTGTCAGAAATTAAGACTTGGTGGGAAAGATACATGGCTGCCAGAGCACAATTGAATAAAATGGCTAGAAAGAGAGCTGTTGCAAATGCCAGGAACAATTGATCAGTTGTATTTAAATCAAATAGAAGAGGCTAGGAAAAATATTTTGTATCAGATTCGTCTTCCTTGGCTGCTTTCTTTCCTTACCATAAATTGTACTTCTATCCTTTGTCATCTTTCCTCCCGGTGTCACCTTGACTTGAATTTTCTTCAACTTGTTGATTATCCCCTTGCTAGCCAGTTGGCTCTTTGGAAGCATCATTTGATTGCTAAATTGGAAGGGCTCAATCACAACACCTCTCAAAGCACAGGTAACAACAACCACACTAAAATAATACTTATTGGACAGCAAATGTTGAACACTGTCATGTCTGAACTCTGCATTTAATTTGGTGGTGCCATGAGTGTGCCACTGCTGGTTATCAAAAGGCACTGTTTGTTGAATGGAAGTCATGAGAGGATGAGCAGTGCCTCTGGTCTGAGACCTTTCCAGCTCATCACATTATGCAGTGGACCTCTGTACCGTTTGTTACCCTAACATAGTATGAAGATGGGCCAGATTTCCAACGAGCACACTTGACATTGTCTGTCAGACCTGTAGCCGTGCAGAGCTGGATTGTTCTCTGCCTTCCTTCCGTCGCTTTAAGAGAGACAGTTCCATGGATTATCAAATATGTATTTTGTTTGGCAGGACGAATGGGAGCTGGCGAAAAGAAAAATTCCTGCAACGTACAATATAGACGCCCCTTTGGCTGTGCCGTCCTCAGTATTGCAGATTTGCTGGCAGGAGACTCAAAGGATGACCTCGTCTTAAAAGTATACATGTAAGGAATGCTTTGTCCTTCATTTCTAGAAGTGTCTTAGAACCAATCAGCATCAGAAGCAGTGGTGTGAAATGCAGTGTGAGTAAAAGGCTATAGCTCCTTTCAGTTTGACAAAAAAAAAGTGTAATAGCTTTTTTTTTTTTTGCCACTGTTTGGGAATTTTGGCTAGTTTGACAGATGTGTTTTGAAAGTGCGATAATATTAGAGTTAGGTTACATCCTTTTAGATGTTTGTGTGTGTGTCAGCATTTTCTACATACCTGTAAGAGCTTGTGGAGCTCTCTATTTTTGGCAACATGAAGTGCTTCTAGGACTGGTTGAAATGCCTTGTGCTGCCCAGCAAGCTAGAGGGAGTACTTGATAACTGCAGAAAAAAGCAGGCACAGTATCTTTTTTGTGAAGTGAAACACTTATATAATGGGAGTAACAAATGTGTAACAGGCAGTTAGTGCTGGAGAAGGAAAAATCAAAGGTAGGTTTTCAAATGAATGGTTGGTTAAATAATGGACTTGAGCTGATAGTAATTGGAGGAAAGTTCGATTTTGTAGTTGTAGCAGCACAGTGTATATAATTTCCTGCTGATCTTGGGCATTATAGTAAGAACTGTGTTTTGGAGTGTTTTCTTCTAAGTACCTAAACCTGGAACGCATATTGTCATGCCAATGAGGAAGTTCTGCCCCTCCCTACTCTTGAGGTTAACACAAATCCTGAAGGTATGCAAGTCTTTCAGGCATCCTTTATCCTCTCTGTATCCCTCTGTGCTGGATTATAGCTGCTGTAAAATAACAAAAGTGATGGAAGTAGGAGCTACTCATAACTAGATTTGATGCTAAGAGTAACTCCAGTCTAAATTATGAAAAGTGAGCATTAGAACATGGTCAGGTTTTCCATGGAGAAAACCAGCTATTTTCTAATTGTATACCAAAATATTAATTGTTCTTTCACTGGCTACCTCCTGAAGATCACATTCTGGTTTAAATAACTTTAAGGTATACATCACAGTTTTTTCTGTCTGCTAAGACTGGCTCTCTTTCACCTATCTCCTCTTGAATATCACAAGATAGGTTTTTGTGTGGTTTCGTACTGAAGGATAGATCTATACAGATGATGAATTTGGTCATGGCTGAGTTCCTGAGCATAATTGCTCATATCTTTCTCCCACCCTTTTCCACAAGAAGCAGATATTTCCATGGTGCCTTTCTCAAATGATGGTGGTCTCACCCTTTCCACTGACAGAGTTTCATGGGGTTTTATTCACTCGTACATTATTACTAGGATTTGTTTAGAAACAGGTAGTGTGGCCAGTCAGAAAAACTTATTTTCTTATTTCAGAATTAAGGAAGTTATTGTTTTTCTAGGTGCAACACAGAGAGTGACTGGTATCAGATCCATGAAAATATCATCAAAAAGCTGAATGCACGTTACAACTTGACAGGCTCCAATGCAGGTAGGTTGCCCCAGTTCTGTTTGCACTCTTAGGGTTTTCTTGGTTTGCAAATGAAGTGGCTATTCTTTAGGACTAATGTCTGTGAAAGAATACTGTTTTTTTTCACTTAGAGGAAAAATTATCTTATTAAAATGTCTGATATTGCTGTTCATGTGTACACTTAAAAAAAAAGTCACAGAATTTTCTTCAGGGAACTGAATAATACAGATTTCTGATCTGTGCTCAGTAGCTACAGTTTGCCATGGAGTTCTGTTCAGATGTGAGGCTGATCAAATTGTTGATCCATGATGCTTCACATTTCTGCTTCCCATCTTCATCAAGGATATAAAATTTCACTTTGTATATCAAACTTCAGAAAACTTAACTGGGAGCCACCAGTATGAACTGCATTGCTACTGGTAGCTCTGCATTCTAGCTGAGCAAGATGTGGTATTTTAAGAATGTACCAGTAGTCTATCATAGTCAGCTGTAAGGTACTGTAATGGTCATCAAGGTAAGTTCGGGTGTGAGACTTAAAAGGGAAACTGCTGAAATCGTTATTGGGAGTTGTTGGCTTGTTGGGGCTTTTTTAAATACCAACTTATTAACTTTTCTGAATGCTGTCATCCAGGGAAGCAGACAAACTTGAAATGAAACGAGAAATGGAACTTTAAGAGTCTTGTCATTGTATTTAAATATTCTTTTTTCCCTGTGAAACCTTAATTAGCTGAAACATGACCATAGAAAAATTACATATCAACCAATTTTTCAGATTGTACTGTAATTGTAATCCCTCTCATGTATTAGGCTTCCTGCTTCTGGAACTTGATTTCAAGCATAGTAATAATCTTGGAAGCATATATTCAACAATCTTTAGTGGATAACCAAGAGGCACATAGAAGCTCATGTTATTTATCCAGTCTGAACCTGCGTATTTAAGCATTTATAATCCTATTATTTTCCTCATATAGAATCTAGCCACATATATGCATATATTTAGTGGTTAGAATATCATGTGTCTTATTGGACAATAAATATTAAAATCATATAGTGAAAATACAAGAGCACATTACTGAATAAGTATCATGCTGGACCACTTAAATATGTTAACCATATTAATGAAGAACAACTTTTCATCATTCTGACTGTCCGTGCATTATCTGCTTACTCTGTGATTCTTATTCTTCAGTCTCATGAAATAAGAGTTCACAGTTAAATACCCTGTTGTCCTAAGAGACTTTGGATAAATTTGAATACTCTTAATTATGTGAATAGTCACCGTAAAAGACATGAGGGATATGTATTTTTTTCCAGGCTATAGGGGACTGGAAAGTAAAGCTTTTAAAATATAACTTCAATTGAAGTCATATTTTGAAAGGGGTTGTTGGAGAGGGAGACAAAGACAGAAGAGCAGGGCAGAATTCCAGTAATGCATAGGAAGGTTGGAGAACGAAAGGTGAAGTGAGCAGGAATGGCACTTTTAGTTGCTCAATACTCATAGATACATTATGAAAGGCTATTTACTTTGCACATTGTTCCTCTGTGACTGACTCACAGCCTGAAAAAGCACTTGCAAGGCTTTAGCAATATGTTCAGATACTTGTGCTGACACCTCATGGAAAATTTTGTTGTTACACTTCTTTTTTGTTTTTCCTTTGCTGTCTTTTTCTGTAATGGTATTGAATGGCTGTTTCTGAGCCTCATTAGCCTTGTCTGCCACCTTACAGTTGTCAAAAAAGGATAAAATCTTGCATTACAGGAGATGTGGGGTTTTTCTCTCATAGGATCCATTGTAGGTATGAGCCAAGTGTAGGAAAACCTGAATTTTTGGTTTAGATCACATTTTCCCTCAGAAAGACTTTAGAAAGGAAACACAATAAATGACAGCAAAGATGCCTCAGACTATTGTCTGTCCTCTACGCTTGTTCCCTCCAGATCCTGTCCTGTACAGCTTCTTTCAGCTCGGGAAGTTTTCACACAGAGTCCTTAGCTTTCATAAATTATTATCTCCCACTGCTGAAATAGTTTATAAGATAATTCATCATGTTCTTCAGGGGAAAAAGAAATAATCTTATTTCTTTCTGAGGAAAACTAAAAAGGAAAGTAAAAACTTAGTTTCAATGGCTTGCATATAAAAGGCACATATTGCTAGACTATAGCCTTTGTATATTGCATTCAAACACCTACTCCACCAAAAAAGTTCTTTTTCTACTTAAACACATGACAGTTCTTAAGTGCAGAATGCTCTTGTATCTTATTTTTGGCTTGTGTCTCAAAAAGATCAAAGGCAGGCCATCACTTAATACAGCCCAGAAAGGTGCAGGGGACAGATGTTCATCCGCTCTCCTCAGCAGATTCAAGAATGGAAGGACTCAGTCTCACGGGTAATTTAGCATCATTTGCTGGAGTAAGATCTTTCCAGCCTGGCAGAGACTAGAGTAGCAGGTAGTAGATCAAATTACTGTTCACTATGAGTCTTTGCAGCTGGTGTCAGGTGTTAACTCACTGGAAAACACTTGGTTGCCTGGTGTAGGAGATAAAACCATTAATGCAAAGCCAGATCCTGCAGCCTTTGCTGCACAGGGAAGCCTTGTACTTTCTCTACAAATACAACAACCCCAATGTAAGCAATAACAACTAGATTAATTTGTAGTTATATTACTAAAACCTATTTTTTTTTAATATGGAGTAGGCTATAAATCACTATTTTTCCTTTTTATTGTTTTTTTCTTAGAATTAGAAGTCAGTTTCTTTGGTTCAAAATGCAGGGGGTGCGGGGAATACTGTGGAAAAAATGAATATTCCTCCATAGAGGTCACACCTAATTACATCAGTCTTATAAGGAAAATAACACATTTCTATTTCTGTATCTGCATGACCACAGATCGGTGAAATGTCTACTGCAGATACAGAAAACAGTTACTGGCTTCTCTCAAACCGTATAAAATCCTCCTTTATCCCCTTATGATATATTTTAGACAGCGAAGCCTAGCCAAAGCCTTTGCTTTCATATCAAAGCTTGGGCTTCTGTCAAATGTCAAAATCTCTTTGTATGGTTTGCAATGTGGGTCATAGTTGCAGGTCTTATTCTTTGTGTGTCACTGTGAAAATATTCTCTGGACAATTCTTGGGACTACAGTAAACAAATAGTATTGGATGTGGGATGCTTTTCTCTTTAATAAAGCAGTCACTAATGCACAAAGTGCCTTGTAATCTGTTATTGATCAAATAATAGCTACTTCATTTGCCCAGAGAACTACTGTGCCATGAGTGAACCCGTTGATTTTTAAAATGTGTGTTTTAAAAGTGCATTCTAGGACAAGGGGCAAAAGAACAAGGCCACATCTGTTTGTCATTAAACATGGTTCTGTGTAAAAACACATAAATAAAAAAAAAAAGAGAGAATGCTGCTCCAGTCGTACATACTTATGCAGCATAATGGATTTCTTATCACACGCAATCTTATATCCTTACTCATAGCACTTTTTTTCACCTCCAATTCTTTAGCTTCTCAAAGTTGAAATGTTTTGGGTTTGTTTTTTTTTTTTAGCACGGCACATGATGATGGAAGATCTGGTAACTGGAGTGGTGCTTTATGTCTAGTGGTTGGAGCAGTCATATGCTGCAAGTAGAGGGTGTTCTTGCCCACAGAAATTGCCCATTACATAGTAAACAGTGATGGTACTTACTATAATCCCTACTTAAACACTATCAGCATCTTCAAAGTATATGTTGTGGGTTTGCTACGTCTTTTGGCACAAAATCTTCCTGTAGGTACCTAAAGCTGAGGTAATCTTTTTTATTTAAAGTTGAGAACCGGGTGGGTAGCTGAATGCAACCAGGACACTTGCACTGTCCGAATATGGGGAGCTAGATTTAGCTGTCTGGGCACTAGGCTGAAAAAATATGCTGGAGGTGATTGCTGTGACTTTCATGCCTGTACTACCTCAGGAAATACATAAATATTCACTGGGCTTACCCATAGAAATTTACTCCAGTGTTTGAGACATTCTTCAAAGACAGAAATAGTCTTGGTTCAGACTGATTTGGAAAAGGATTTTCAGTCTGTCTCATGTGTCCCAGGTGAGCATGCTAATCACTTGGCTTCTCAGACTTCCCTGCAGCAACTATTCAACTTTGTATACAATTAGAAATTATGCATTATACCATGGGGAAAGTGAAAGTGCCCTTAAAGCCTGCTGAGAAGTGCATAATTTTCTTAAGTGTGATCCGTAATCATGTTCTCTTAGCAAATCCTATAGAGAAGAGATTTAAAACTAGGTCTTGTGTTACATGTGAATATTGTCCCCCATGGGTTATCTTAAAAAAAGTACATGAAAAATTGATGCACTGTAACTTCCTTTTTCTTCACCCTCCTTTGAGAAGAAAGGCTGGATAGCTTAAATTTAAGGGGATGCAAGACATTCCTTTTTACTCCAATTTTCACTTTAGGTTCCTAACATTCACACATGTAACTGATGTGTAAATGCCATTTTAGAGTCCTTTTTGCCAAGTCTTCAAAAGCTGCATGTGTGTGATGCAGTAATTCTTCAGAGCTGAGACAAGGATACATGTTTTTTAGTTGTTACAGCAAAGGAGGTGAAAATCCTCTCAAATCCTATGGAGATTAATTTACCGGGGTAAGATTATAAATTTATCTAGCAGCTTTGTAGCTTTGGACTCTTATGTGGATTCCACAAAAAAAGCAAATGTATTGGGAAGGCCTTTTCCTATGCTATTATCTTGGAACGCTCTGATGATCTAGACAAAAGTGATGTAACCTAATTGAATGTTTACTGAATGCAGTGTGGTGTATTCTGTGGTAGCAATGCCAAACTTACATTGCAGCTTCACTGGAAACACAGTTAATTATACATTAACTGTAATTGATAGGAGGGCCTTAAGCTTTACAGGAAACATTTAAAATGGTGGGATTTCTCTTGCCACTCTCAGCTCAAGCATGATATTTTTTTTTTTTTTTTTAAATATGGTGGCAGTGTTGCATAGGGGGTCAAAATACAGCTCTTGAAAAATCTAGATAAAACATATCCCCTTGCATACAGTTTATGTAACAATGAAATCAGAATTACTATATTGTGTCAGTAGTTGTTTGGAACATGGATTTTTAAATATTGCGAATAAATAAACCTGGTTTGGGAAACGTTTTTTAAAACAAATGTAGGTTGTGATTTGAGTTGTAAAAGACCTTCTAAAGTATTCCAGCCACAAACTGTTAGTTTTTTTTCCTTAAAGGAGAAAGATGCACAAGTAGGATTTTGAGATGGATAGTTTACTATCTGTAATACATACAAACTTGTTTCCATGTACCTGTGCAAAAGTCTGCACGCAGAGAGTCACCCAAAGTGATGCCGCCTAAGAAAAGGGGACTGGTCAGTAAATGGGCAACTGCATAATGTCCTGGCGGAAGCACGGGGGGCTCAAAGCCTTATATTGTTGATATGTGTTTGCCAAGAATCCCATTGTGAGGAAGGACAAACTGGCATATTAGGGGGAAAATTATTCATGAAGTTGCACAGCAAGTTAGGTTGGAAGAGTCCTCAGCAGGTTATGTTGGTCCAACACCAGTTCAAAGAGGAACCAACTTTAAAGTATGGTCAAACTTGTTTGGAGTTCATTGAGGTTGCTCATCATATTTTATTATATTGCTGTAATTTTAATTCAGCAAGACAAGTAAGTTTCATAAAGCAAATGTCCTTGGGTTTAGAGAACGATTGTTACCTCATACGAGTTTGGTTTGTTCACCAGCACCCGTGTCATTTGGACCTAAATCTTAGTCAAGCTCAGTGGTTGTATAAGACTCGGTCAGAGAAGGCAGGAGGTAGACCATCCCACTGCACAAACTGTTCTGCCAAGATGCAAGTTCTAAGACAAGTATGGCAGTGGAGGCAGTTGGATAGGAACAGTGGTATGTGCTTTGGGGCACTATATGTCTTCCCACGTGTATTTACCAGCATTCAGCAGTCTGTTGGTACTCTTAACTCCAAGGTCACTGTCAAACACAGTGAAATAAAAAAAAAAAATTAAAAAAATGTGGAAAGCTATATGCTTTGTCTGTTTAATCACAAAAAGTAAGCTTTATCTTACAAATTCTTTAATTTGGAGGAGAAAGCCTTTTGGAATCATTATTTATATTGCTGTGGAGAAACTGCAGGAGCACCAAGAAGTGAGGTAACTAAGGAGCATAATTTTTTTGCACTTCATATGATGAAAAGCTACAAGAGATCAAATACAGCAGGGAATTGGTAGCTCAGTATATGTTTACAGAGCACAGCATTTCTAGGAACAGAGCTGTGGTAATTTACTGCATTTTCTAGGTACAGAAGGAGTGTGTCTGTGTTTGCAAGACACTACTTGAGCAGTTCACAGGGTTACCGAACTCCAAGTTGTTGCAAGGATAGCTTCTTATTGTGAACCAGCATGGGAAATATCAGTTGGGAAGCAAAATGTATATTCCCAGCATATGATATAGTAGCAGCTAAATTTGTTAGCCACAAAAATTCTCCTAGCTATGCAGCTCACAGTGGAGAATTGAGTGGAATTGAGTGAACCCACCACTTCCCTGGGCAGCCTGTTCCAATGCTTGACAACCCTTTTTAGTAAAGAAATTTTTCCTGATGTCTAAACTAGATCTCCCTTGATGCAGTTTAGAACCATTTCCTCTCGTCCTATGACTTGCAACCTGAAGGAAGAGACCAACCCCCACCTCTGTGCACCCTCTTTGCAGGTATTGAGAGCAAAAAGGTCTCCCCTCAGCCTTCTTTTCTCAAGACTAAAGCCCCAGATCCCTCAGCTGCTCTTCGTAGGACTTGTGCTCCAGACCCTTCACCAGATTCGTCGCCCTTCTCTGGACATGCTCCAGCATCTCAGCATCCTTGTAGTGAGGGACCCAAAACTGCTGGTCACACTGCTCCTGATACAGGCCAAGATGCCATTGGCCTTCTTGGCCACCTGGGCACATTGCTGGTTTGTTATGTTCAGCCAGCTGTCAACTAACACCCCCAGGTCTTTCTCCTTCTGGGAGCTCTCCAGCCACTCTGCCACAAGCCTGAAGCACTGCCTGGGGTTATTGTGCCCAAAAGGCAGGACCCAGCACTTGGTCTTGTTGAACCCATAAGGTTGGCCTCTGCCTATCTATCCAGCCTGCCCAGGTTCCTCTGCAGAGACTTCCTGCCTTCCAGCAGATTGACACTCCCACACAACTCTGTTGTCATCTGCAGACTTACTGAGGGTGCATTCAATCCCCTCATCCACATCATTAATGAAGATCTTAAACAAGACCAGTCCCAGCACTGAGCCCTGGAGAACACCACTTGCGACCTGCTGCCAACTGGATTTAACACCAGCACATCTTGTACCTACACATCACTAACATTTACACAGCAAGCACATTTGTTTAATTACTCTAGTTGTATGACAATTTATTAATCTGACAATTTTAATCTTTGTTACATTTTGTGAAAAGGAGATTATATGTGTTCCATTTTGATGTGTTTAAGAATTAGTTGTCACTGAAGACTGCTATTAGAAATACATTTAAAATATGAAGAGTGTTCATCTGTGCTTGACTAAGTACACAAGGCATTACTTTTTGTTTTCAACAAATGATAAAGATGAAAGTTTAAATGTATAGAGAATGTCTCACATAAATTGTTGTTCAGGATCATTTGGCTCCGAATGACAACTTTGATGTAAAAAGCACCAAATTTTAGAGCAGGTTTCAGACAGGTTTTGTAGAACTTTATTTTTTTTAATACTTTTTTTCAGGGTGGATATTATTGCTCAGCAATCTAATGTAAAGCCCTTTCCCCAAATTCAGAAGTAACCAGATCTTTAAAATTTGTAGCTTGATCCAGCATATAGTATTTCATGTGATATATACAGACTGAAAATGTATTAATCCTTAAACAAGGCAGATTTACAGACCAGTCATTTGTCATTTTGTATGTTTTTACAGCAGTTCAAGCTTGTGGTGATGTCTGTGAAAGTTGTGGGCTTACTATAAGGACCTGATTTTTAAAGTTCAAGGTAGATTTTTAGTGTAGTTATATCTAAGTGCCCTTCATATAGCATGACTTGTAGACTGTTCTAGAGTGGAGGGCTCTCTAGATTGTGCCTTTGTGATACTGACAGGGACATCTTCTATCCAGTAGAAGCTGCAGCTTGCTGTTCAGTACTGTGATTGTAGAATCACAGACTCATTTAGAATGGAGAAGACCCTTAAGATTGAGTCCAACCATAAACCTTGCACTGTTAAGTGCACTGCTAAACCATGTCCTGAAGCACCACATCTGCATGTCTTTTAAATACTTCCAGGAATAATGACTCAAGTGCTGTTAACCATCCTCCACCCGCCTTGCTTAACTTGAGGACATTTCCTCTTGTCCTAGTGCTTGTTACTTGGGAGAAGAGACCAACGCCCACCTGGATACAACCTCCTTCCAGGTAGTTGTAGAGATCGGTAAGGTCTCCCCTCAGTCTCCTTTTCTTCAGAATACACAACCCCAGTTTCCTCAGCTGCCCCTCATAAGATTTGTGCTGTAGACCCTTCATCAGCTTCATTGCCTTTGGACCTGCTCCAGGACCTCAATGTCTTTCTTGTAGTGAGGAGCCCTGAACACAGTAATTGAGGAGCTGCCTCATCAATGCTGAGTACAGGGGCACATTCACTTCCCTGGTCCTTCTGGCCACACTATTTCTGCATGTGATTGAAATGGCACCAAGTTTAATCCCAGAAATTCATATCTAAGGCTAAATAATAAGAATAGCTGGCTCATATTTCCACCTTGGAGTTGGGTTATGTTTTTATATGCCTTTTCCAAAAATTGATTCTGCTTGTTAAATAGTGTTGTTGACTTCCTTTATCTACTGAAAGAATAAAAAGAACACTTCAAATTATAAATTCTAGAACATATATATATGCAAGACTAACTCCTTCAGTGGTCATATCTACAAAATAATTACAAATGCCTCCTGGGTTTTTATGTTGGTGGGTTTTTGTTTTTAATGATTTCTTTAGATCCTAGTTAAACCTTGACTGTTTCTTCACTTGAAATGAAACTGAATTGGAATACAAGTAGCTGCATTTCTAATACGGTGGTGTGAAAGCTGGTGGCATTGCAGAGCTGCACTTCATGATGCAGAAAATAACAGATGTTTCCCTGGAACCTTTGTCTGTTATTTTCACTAGAAGCAATATAACAGACTTAAAATTGTAAAATGGTTTATTTTATGAATTGCCTAATATTCTTCATTAACCGAACAGTATTTAAAAAATTTTTGAGCAAGATGATTCTCCTTTGTAACATAACAATGTCATGTGGAAATGAGTATTGACACAGTGAGACTATTGTTGATAGAAAAAAACATTAATGGCTTTACTAAGGTAAGCAGTGGAGAAATTGTTGCTGAGATCTTTGTTGTCTGTGTAAGTAGGTTAGACTAGATGCTTATAGTACTCATTTAGCCTTCAGGTCCTTTTGTCCTACGGGGATTCTGGCAAGAAATACTTGAGGCTTTACCGATCTACCCTGTAAAGAAATTCCAAGTTGGTTTCTTGTGATAATGTAACGCTATTTGCATTTAAGTGTTTATGTTCGATGTGAAGAAGGAAAAAACCCACAGCTGTCCACACTTGAGAGCATTTCTGACAAAAGCCTTAGGTACAAGAGCTCATTTCATTCATAAGCTCCAAGAAAGTTGTCAAAATTTTGCAAAGGCAGTTTTTCTTGCTTTTTTTGGTTTTTTTTACTGAGCTACAGAATTGAAAGCTGAGGAAGAGTTCGGTGTTTCCTTTGATATAATGCAAAGTAAACACAATTAAGGTTTTAACAAGGCCAGTGAGGATTGACTCTGCTCTCCTTTTGTGTTCCCTGCCCTGCCACCCCCCTTCTGTTTCTGAGATTTGTGTCTTTTACTACAAAGTTTTTTATGGTGGCCAAATTGTACAAGATTTATACGGTTATTTTTTTCCCGGATCACATTAAAACAATAAATCATTATTTTGCCAATAACAATGTGAAAATCTACTGGTTTTATCTTTGCAGTGGTAGTTCCGACACTCTAAACACTACCAGAAATGGGAACACCTGTACGCTTTTAGAATAGTTTTAATACCCTCAGGCAGTTTTATTTGGACAGATGCCTTATTTTATTACCTTCCTTAAAATACAAACAGTGCTGAATAGCATTCTGTCTGAGGTTAGTGTGTTGTTTTGTTTTTGTTTTTTTTCTAGCAGCTTCCTGAGCAGCTGCTAGGCATTTTCTTCTTAATATGATCTAGGTTTCTCTGTTGCCAGTAGAGAGAAGCTGAGTGTATACGCTTTCCCCTCCCCCCCGGCAGCCCAAATGCAAATAAGCGGTCTGTAACCTTATAAACAGTTGATTTTTGTCATAACTAAATTCAGAAATCAATAATGCAGTATAAAAGCTGCTTTAAGGTAAAACGGCAGATCTAACAAAAATCTGGAATGCTTATTCAGCAAGTTGTCAATTTTCTGTGTTGTCTTTCATCTCAATGGTAAAAATAATCTGTGGTGAACTATTGCATGCGTTAATTGTGAGAAATTTCATGTGCTTGCAAAAGAAATAAAGGCAGATCTGTTTGCATTTCCACACGGGGTTTTGAAGTAATATTTTCAAAACTGGAGTAAATAACGAATAATAGCTAACACAAGATGTTTTAATTACCACTAGGGAGGTAATTGAATTTTTTTCTGAGGGGACAAAGCAACACTACATACCTAATTAAAGAAAATGTGCCTGTCCTTCAGAGACTGGATAACCATTTTCATAGTCATGCTTTAGCTCCTAATGTTCTAGAAATGGAAAATTTATAGTTAGTGAATCTTTGGAAAGATTCTAGGTGTCATAGATGGTGTAATGATTGTATCAGCCACAGTCAGATGCAGTGTGTATGGTGCCATGTTGCAGTTTTCTGTTTTGCTTTGTGCACAGCTGTTCTATGGGGAATGCTCTGATTTTTTTCAAAAGCTTGTAATTTTATTGTCTAGTGCATGAAATGAGATGGGAAAGAGCTGATGTTGACATACATCATCGGAGTGGAATAAATTAAAACTAAGGGATATTACCTTTGTTATGTGACAGAAAAGGTATTCATGTTTCCATAGTAGAAATGTCAATTAATTAACTTTCTATCTCTGTATACAAAAAGAATGTCTCTGCATTGTTTTAATTCAATTCCTCTTCCTTCAGTCTCTTCTAGATTAGTTGCTGACCAAATTATTGGAAAGCTGCTCCACCTTGACCCTATCTCATTACTGTCTGGTGATTAACATTTCCTTTCTAGAAGCAGTAATGTTTCTGCTCCACTTCTTCATTTCTTCTCCATAGAAATAACTTTAATCACTTCTGAATTGAATTCAGTGGTTTTCTGACATAATTGTATGCAAAATTCTGGTTAAATTGTGGTGAGGAAGGTGGTATCTCTCAACTAGTTGGTTCCTCTTCGTTCCACTTTGTTTTGTAGTGTATCTGAGGGAGTTCCTCTTCACTTGATGATCATCGAGTGTGCAACCTTCTCGAAATCTGAATTTCTCTGTGGTGTGTCAGTATGTATTTATCGATGTTAGTTAACTCTTAACTGATAGTTGGGTAACTTGATTTATAATAAGGATACAAACTTCATTCCCTTGTAAAATGTGGATTATTCCGTCTTTTTAAAGTAGCTCTTCCCCATGACTTTTATTTCAGATGCATGGTTGCTCAGGGTGTCTAGTTTCTTCGGCAAGTGCATTGTATTTTTATAGACACATAAATATGGGATTGTTATGGCTTATAACTGGTCCCAGGCTTCGTGTTTAGCTGACAAGACAGTCCTCATTGCCTAACCAAGCTTTGTCGGGCTGGGCTTGTCTTAACCTGCTTGGAGATGAGTTCTAACTTGTAAAAACATTTATCTAATGACAGCCTAGTAAATTATATTGATTTTATTTTAACTCTGGATTTGTACGGTTGTGTGGTGTTAACCCCCTTTGGTTTATAGGCTTTGCATTTAATAGTAAACAGACTAAAATGGAACCTAGAAGTCATGTGTTCATAACTGGGGTCTCAAAAGTACTGGCATGAAATGGTAGTAGGGGCACCAAACTTATGCAAACTCACCAGTGGCCAATTACTGATCATCAAATAGTGTGACCTTCAGAGCAGAATAAAACCAGATTTTAGAGGAAACAGAACAAAGAACAGATATGGTCCTATATAAAAATTATCATGTATGATGAATGAAGTAGTAATGTGGACTTGCAGACCAGTGAAGATTTAACAAGGTGTATAGTGCATTAGCAAACATCAAAATTACTCTAAGAGTAAAGAAAAACCCAAAAAACCCAAACAAACAAACAAACAAAAAAAAAATCCAAAAAACCCCCAGGAAACATCCTACCCCTCATGGCAAAGCACTTGCGATGCTGTTAGCTTGGTTACCATACTCTACGTTCCCAGGTTGAAACTATTGACCTTAAGGCCACAGAGGAGCAGTGGAAGGATGAGCAAGAGGTAGATACCACAAAGGTCATGCCTATATATATGCCATTTCAATGGTATTTTGTTTGGAGTGTGTTAGTATCATTGTAAATGGACTGAACTCTCTGATTAAGGTGTTATAACTTTCATTAGGACTAAAAAGAAATTCCTGGCTATTCATGTACAGTGGTTCCTTTTGCCCTTTACTGAATGTACAAAATCAGTGGGAATTCAAGGAACCTATGCTGGAACTTGAGTGTCACACCTCAGTAACACTGTTGGTCTTCTGAGTCCTTAATGCCGGGAGGACTACTTTCCATGCAAAATTAGTGAAGCTTTGAGAGAGCACTCAGAACACGTCACGGGAGATCGCCTTCATTTCACTGATTATATAAAGTCCATATGCTCCTAACTATAGCAGTTTTACCAGATTTACCAGATCTTCTGCTTCTTCCCTTGTCAGTTCCCTTTTTATTTGACACCGTGTAACGTTAAGTAACTTTGCTATCTTCAGTCCAATATTATTCATTATTCTGAAGAGCTAGAGGATGCATGCCATTTATATTCAAAAACTAAACTATCAGTAAAATGACTAAACCATCTTTTAGGTGTGTTCACTGAGAGATTTTCTTGATACTTTGGGGTATAAAAATATGATTTTTGGGCTCCCTAGTTCAAGGAAGACAGGGAACTACTGAAGAGTGCCCAGCAGAAGGCTATGAGGATGATGAGGGGACTGGAGCATCTCTCGCATGATCAAATGCTGAGGGAGCTGGATCCTTTTAGCCAGAAGACTGAGAGGGGATTTCATCAATGCTCATAAATATCTAAATGGTGGATGCCAGGAAGATGGGGCCAGACTCTTTTCAGGGGTGCTCAGTGACAGGACAAGGGGCAACAGGTTCAAACTGGGACATGGAAATTTCCCTCTGAGCATGAGGAAAAACTTCTTCATTCTGAGGGTGATGAAGCACTGGAACTTGCTGCCCAGGGAGATTGTAGAGTCTCCTTCTCTGGAGATATTCAAAACCTGCCTGGACATGATGCTGTGTAACCTGCTCTGGGTGACTCTGCTTAATCAGCAGGTTGGACTAGATGATCGCCAGGGGTCACATCCAACTTGTACCACCTTGTGAATGTGTGACTATTTTCTAACAGTGAATGCTGTGAAATACAGAGCTCTAATGCCTCTCTTGCCTTGCATGAGCAAGTATTTCAAGTGCTTGACAGGCGGTTTATTTCTCAAGTTGAAATTCTTTTGCCATTGATGAGATCTTCTTGACACATCTGATTTTTGAACTAAAAAAGAATCTGCAAGGAAATCTGTGAAATTTGTAACCAAATAAAACTGTAGTACTAATTGTATTTGAGGTCTTCAGCTTTTGTTTATAAAACACAATAGCTTTACTCAACACCAGGCAGTGTACAATATCTGATTAATGCTGTTGTGATTGATGTAATCTTGAACGATGGCAAATGGGGGGCGGGGGGGGGTTAGGTTTCCAAGGAAACAGTGTAATAGGGGCATATGAGGGCATGAGTATACATATATATGTATAACAGTTTCTTAAAATATAAAAGAAAAAAGAAAGATTGGAGGTGGACTAAATATCAATATTGTAAGTGAGCTATACCCAGCCTAGCTCTTCCCATCTAGCAATGAAAACCTCTTCACCTGCTCGAAGAGCCTGAATTTTGCCTGTATGTCTCCTCACCAACCTCCTGTACCACAAGCTGGCCATAGCATGGTTTGTTTTCTCATCCACATCAATACAGTCACTACTTCCTGAAAGGTATTAACTGGATGACAGCAGAACCAATTCCCATTACCAAAATAATTAATGCATTAAATACAGCCCTAATAGAACAGACTTCACTGAATATTTTTTCCTTCTGTTTTGGAAGTGTGGGTGATCTGTTTTTCATGAGAGAATACTTTGGTCAGAGTATTAGATTCTCCTGAGATACCACAATAAAAAATGTTAAGTGTAGTTAAGAGGAAAAAAAGATAGAAGTTATCATGCTAATTGGATCTCTGATCTCTTTAATGCAGCTGGCTGGACTGGAAGCACTTAGTACAGATTTTTCAATCTCTGATTTAAGAACCGTCAAACTTAAGTAAATTTATTCAGTCAAATAGTAACATGGTTGTAGGGGAAAAGTCTTCCAAAGCCCAAAGGACTGATGACCTTGTTGATCAGTCTGTATGTTATCTACTTAAGTTTAATCTAAACTTAGCTATGACTGAGTTGTCTGTTTATCTCAAGTTGTTGTTCAGTGTATACGAGGAGTTTGCGCTTATCTTCTCCTTGCTCTGTGTGTTGACATGTGATATGCTGTAGTAATGTTAAAGGTCAGGGAAGATTAAACTTTACAAGCTGGATCGTCCTGACTCCTACCTCAGTGATTATATTTGAAATAAGCAAAAGACGTGCCTGTTGTTTTTGTTAATCTTAGCTGCAATATGAAGTATACTGTTTGCAATTTGTTTGTATCCTGCAGACAGAGTAGGTGAAATTTTTCTTTGGTTCTAGATGAATAAGTATTGGAAAGTATGGCCACCCCTGCATTATGCATGTCTTATAGCAAACACAGGAAAGAACATGATTGATTAAACCTGATGAATATTTAAAAAAAAAATGTCATTTCAGTCAGTATTAAATTACTGTGCCTAAGTAAGAGATACTGGTTATGCCATATAGGTTTATTACTTTGTTTCTTAAGATTTTGCATTAATAAATTGTACCATTTTGTATCGGGTTGAGTGATGTATTGTAATGAGATTTCCATGCTTCTCCCACAGATAGGGGCCACTATTTTCACCTTTTTTTGCATACCAATAATGGCAGATTTGTGTTGAAGAAAGTGTCGGGAAATATTACTGATCAATGCTTCTCTAAATTGACATCTTTCCAATTCTAATTCCAGTTAAGGCTTCAGTCTGTCCTTACTGAGATAATTTTGGTCCAACATGTCATTGTAGTGGAGTTGCACATCAGTAATAATTTCCCAATGCTTTTCCATGGGTAGTTGTTTTTTAGTCTTTATTGAATTCTGGATGTGGGTACCGCTCTCAAATACATTTTTTTAAAAATTGGGATGGGCTGACTTGGTGGCATTGAAGTTCCTCTGCATTTCATGAGTAGTCAGCAATGCAGATAAACTTTCAAGTACATAGCATTTTTAAGAAGTACTGGTGACCATAGCCTGTTTGAATGTCTTATTTTTTCTTGTTTTTTCTCTTCATGTTCAGGTCTGGCCGTTTCTCTTCAGTTGCTTCATGGAGACATAGAACAAATCAGGAGGGAGTATACATCCATGTTCACCCATGGAGTATCCATTACAAGGAAACTAGGTTTTTCCAATATTATAATGCCTGGTAAGTTAAAAAGCAAAAATTCTTAGTACGTATCAGAAGAAAGAACTAATGAGAAATTACTTAGCTTTCAGTTGCTTTCCAAATAAATGCCATATTCTAAAACATCTAAAACCTTTACAGACACTTTTATGTTATTTTTGTCAGGTAGAGGAAAACTGTTTCCAAGTGTCCCTCCTGGCACTATATATACATTGTATAGTTAATATCTCAATGTCAAAAGGGTATACAGCCAAAGCAGCCTTTTTGTGAGAGATGGAACCCCACTTTATAGAAGTGAAGATGCAAGACTGCTCTGTGCAGAGAATACCAGAAGAACACTATGTTCTTGGGATCTGGTAGGTTTCTAAATAAGGATTCACAGAATTTCACTGACACTGTGCAGCTTCTGGTTTCACCAGGTTTACATCTCGAATACTGGAAATGAATATACTCGAAATGGATAGTAATAGGCATGTAGAAATTTTAGTTTGATTCTGTTGTATTACAAAATATCAAATTGTTAAACAGATGCTAGGGAAGGTAGAAAGTGTCAATATGAATGTGAAGAAGCAAGTACAAGATGGTGATTGCAGTTATATCTGCATCAAAAAATAAAATAATGGGTTGCTGGAAATTATAAGGCAATTTTCTCTTTAAAGGAAGAGCATTCTTGGAAGCAGACTAGTTTGGCTTGATTATGGTGTTGTGTTGTTGCTGAGAAGTGTTGTGGGCAAGAGCTCACATCTTAGTTTCAGCTGAGTTCACACACAATGCCTCAATTCTTCCAAATATAAATCATCCTTGTGACTTGAAGATTTTTAATAGAGACTGCCTCCTCCTTATAAAGATCTCTCTTTGCATTCTTGTGTACCTAAATCAGAAGTAAACTAAGGTTCTGAGGCAAAAATAAATCAGCTTCAATACTTCACATTAGGCCTTCACAAGGAGGCCTTAAATAGGCATTTAATACTCTGTAATGAGGCTCAGCTTTAGCTGTAGGCATGTATTTCTCTTGAACTGTGCCGGAAACTTGACAACTGAGAATTCACTGTTGTGTTCTTACTGCCAATTAAACATCTGTCCTTCTGCATCCTTGATCAGTACTGCTAATCACTTACAACATGCACAGAACACAAGTTAATAAAACAGTTTTAGCATTATTATGAAAATACTCTGCTGGTGTGACTGCAGTGTTTCAAGCAATAAAATACATAAGTCAGATGCCATTTAATATGAAGGTAAATTATATATGTATGTTGAATGGAAGCATTCAATTGAAATCTTACGGCTAATTAGCTGGGGTTTATTTGCATGACTGTTGGCTTTGTAATTTGAATCAAATCAATATTGTAGTTTGTGGCTGATAAAGTGGAAGCAGTTTCATTGAGCACAGTGTAGCTCCTCTTAAGAAACCTTTCTCCATTCATCTATGATTTAGTGACCTTCTGCTCTCTGCTATCAAATTTTCCAAGCTTTATAAATAGCTCTTGTATCCCCTCACTTTACAATTGCGAAATACCATGATGTACTAAACTGCAAAAAACATGTTATAACAGAGTACTGTGTAATCAGCTGCTGGAGGAGTTTCTCAACTTGTTTTCAAAGAATTAGGCACAGCCAGTTTGCCCCTTTTCTACTTAAAAACTGTATGGGCTGTGGTACACTGCCTTCTTGGTTCAGATATACTCATACTTCAATTTAGCAATGTACAACTTGTAATCTGTGTTTACTGGCATAGAAGAGTTTTCTCCTGAAGAGAAATAATCATCTCACTCTTGCAATGACAAGTTCCAAGGGCTAACCAGAGCAATATGCCCTAGGCAGTGAAATGCCTGCGGGAACCCAGCCTTTGAAATGCTTTTTTCTTTTAAACCTCCCCTTTCCTTTTATTTCTCTTCTAGTGCCTCTTTTTCAGAGATAAATTAGAGAACTTCATCTTTTGCCACTGGAAATGGTCATTAATTAGATCTTATTTTATATTTTTGTTGAAAGTCAGTATGTTGCTCTGGCTAATTAGCACTTAGGTTAGGGTTCTGAACCAGGCTCTCTTGAATTATTCAATAAGAAATACTTCATGCTGCTAAACTACAAGTAGCTCTTTTATAAATGCCATATTTTAAGTCTCTCTTCTATTCTGGCATATTTAAACTCTCTCTGACCTTCATTTTTTGTCGTATCCTTTTCTCTTTGGTTTTGCCATTAAAAGTAACTAAGATCAGCAGACATGCCAAACTAGAATATTGTTGCCAATAGTAATGCATGTTTATATAGAGCAATACTTTTTATGTCACTGGAGCCTGGCAGCATGATGCCACAGAAAGCACTTTTTTTTGTTGTTTTTTAAAGAAGTCCAAGTTTTTTTAGGAAATTAAGTAGATGGCTAGTATATGCAATTCAAAAAGACTGAAAAAAGTAACTCTATTCTAGCTGACAGAAGAACAGGCAATGAAGGTGTGATATTGTAAGTCTAATCAACATGTATTTTTGAGGTTTAACAAGGATTCAAGGTCAGGCTCCATGCAACCACTAGTAAAGTGCTTTCCAACATCCTAGTGTGGCAGTCTGCAGATGCACAAACCAGTGTTTGGAAAGCTTTGTGCAGCACTGAAGGACAGCTGTGCTCACACTCTGTATTTCTGTGATCACTGTTTCCTGAAAGGACAGTGAAACACATCACTAATTAGTATATAACGTCTGCTGTTTAGTATTCACAACCATACTGTACTTCTTGAGCACTACTTTAGATTAACGCACATAATAGGTGACGGAGTGAAAACCCTCTTGTATTTTTCTACATATTTTTACCAGCTGTTTTTCTGGTTTATGTAGTGCACTCTTAGGGAATGTGTTTCCAAACTTGACTTACAGCATCTGCATCACCTGAGTGCTGCATACGCTCATGTGTTATAGCATGTATACACACAGGTATTATTTTACATCTTTGTGGAAGAGATCTAATTCCACGATAAAAGCCCCTGTGTTGTCTGGGGTTTTTAGACTTGGAATAACCCCCAGCACAGCTGCTTGTCTAAATGAGGACTTACTGGAGGACACGTAGTTCCACTCTAGGACTGGCAATTGTAAATAGGCTCTAACCTATCGTGTGGTAAGAAGCATCCACATAGTTTCACAACTTCCTTTCTTGTGCTTATCATATCAAAACTGCATTTGCTCTGCTTTTTGAGCTATACTGTTTTTAATCATGCTAAGTTGTTTATGCTTGACTACTTGGTATATTCAAGGCAAAGACCCATTTAGCATAAGGCGGTAGCACATCAAGTTATCTCGTGTCTTTCTGCAGAAACCTTTTTTCATTAAGCAACTTGATCCAACCCTAATGTCCTGGAATTTTACCTACAAACTCACTCTCTGTGACTTTGATTATAACATCAAAGATAATTAATACTTAAAATAGCTATAGATACTATTTTGAAAGCTCTGTATCCTACAGAACAGCAGCTCACCTTCAAAGGTCTTAGTCCATGAAAGGTACTGCAGTGGGTAAGCAATCAACCTGTTAGCTGACGATAGAGTTTCATACTTGGTTATCAATGAACTACAGACATGCTTTTCAAGCTCAAGAACTGAACTGGTGGCGTTTTACCAGTGCTAAGATCTGACCAGCACTTGCTCTGAGTTAAAATATGGGTTTATATTTCTTTCATCCCGTCCAAATTATTGAACTCTTATGATATTGGAAAAGGTTAAAGAATAGCTGAGTCAGTAAAGTGATATTACATTGACTTTTGTTTTCCTTGTACATAAGCTTAGAGGGTCTATAATGCTAGCATCTATAACTCAGCTATTAAGTCCTGACTGCAAAGTTCTTGGTTTGTGATTCTTCAATCTGAATTTTTTGGTCCTCTTCTAATCCCATGATGTAATTTTGCAAATAACATAACTAAAGACTCTAGATGAAGCTGCAGCATTAATTTCTCTAATGAAATTTTCATACTTTCAGACTTATTTGTCAAACAAATTAAAAATTATATTTTGTTTCTCGGTGTTCTGCTTTGGGTTTTGTTTATTGATTTTTTTTCAATTTTTGCTCATTCATCAGATAGGAGCTGCCCAGGATGTTGCAGTGCTTTTAAGTTTCCTATATGAAGCTTTCAAATGCTTAATTTAGGAACAGTAACGTAGCTTTTTTTACTGTCATATCTGAATTGCTTTGCATTTGATGTCTTTTAACTTTGTTAAATGTCCTTTAGCTGTCCAGCTAAATCTCAACAGAATCCTGTCTTTGAAAGCTATTGAATATACTCATCACTCCTTCATCTGGATTATTAAAAGTTCTTTTATTCTTTTCATGTGCAAGTACATGCTCTCCATCCTCACTTTCTATTTTCAGAGGCTTTTAAAAGGAAACTAGAACTAGAACCTTTGTCTTTCTATACAAATGATCTCACAAAATGCTGTCCTTGTGGTAACATGCATTTTTCAATGATGTGATTTTGACAAGAAGCATATTCCCTCTTTCAAAGCTTAGAATAAGAGTTCTGCAGAGCAAAAACGTAAATCAAGTTATGGAATCTGTTCTCTTCAGTACGGTAAGTGTCTATATCTGTCAGTGGGCTTGGACTTAGTAAAGAGCTGATAAGTCTAGGAAAAGAATCTGACATGCTTAAGCATTTTTTCCCACAGTGATATGTGAATTTTTCCAATATTCTTTATCCTGTATGGAGTACAGCCAGCCTAAATTTAACACCTGCCATTGTTTGCTGTTCTGATTTCCAGCAATCCATAAATACATATTTTTAATTACCAAAAGTAATAATGCCTGGATATGCTAGTTACACAAAATATGTTTAAGCAATATTGTGGAGTAAAGACACCCTGAATTTTGACCTTTCATGAAACTGTGATACTCTGAGGGGAATATCCTCTGCTTTCCAAATCCTGTTTTAATACTTTTTTTTGAAGCTTTGATCCTCTCTACCAAAAGGCTTTTTATTTCTACAAGTCATTGGAGAAAACAAAGATACTACATACTTGGTTAACCTAGGGAAAGAAACTTCTGTGTTGTTTTCCTTCTCCTTACCATCTCCTCTGTCATATGAGTTCATTAGCAGCTGAAGGAAAGATGGACAAGAACTATGGAAAGGGAAGAAAAGCGAGATTTTAATTTGACTTTCTATGCTGGTTTGACCCTGGATGGAGGCCAGACTCCCACCAAAGCTGCTCCATCACTCCCCTCTTAGCTGGACAGGGGAGAAAATACCTGTTGAGGGGTTTTGGAGTTGAGATAAGGACAGGGAGAGGTAATTCTGCAATTAGCATCACGGGCAAAACAGACTCAACACAGAAGAAAGGCAAGAAAACTCTCTAATTTATTACACTACACTACACACAGAGAGAAACCAGAGTCAGATAATGAGAAGTACAAACACCTCTTAAAACACCACCCCCCGCCCCTCCCTTCTTTGCAGACTGAACTTTATTCAAGACTTCTCCACCTCAGGACGGCACAAGGGAAAGGGGGGAAATGGGGAATGGAGGCTTCAGTCTTGGGTCAGTTCCTCGTGAGTTGCTCTCCTTCTTGGGGAGAAGTTAATTTCTCTCACCCTTTCCCTGCGCCAGTGTGGCATCCTACCCACGGGCGACAGTCCTCCATGACCCCCTCACGTGAGTCTTCTCCCACAGGGCCTCAGCTTTTCACCAACTGTCCCAGTGTGGGTCACTTCTATAAACTCATAGAATGTCTCTCAGTCTCTCAGTCCCAGACTCCTGGCCCCAGCCTGGTCCCCCACAGAGTCACAANTGCAGGTTCTGTGACAGACTTGCTCCAATGTAGGTCACAGATTCTTCCATATTCTTCCACCTGCTCCTGCCTGGTTCAGGTACCTCTCAGTGGGTAAGTGGTGTCTCTTTATCCTCTATGTGTTTCAGGGGGACACCGGCTTCACCATATTATTCTCCACAGGTCACAGGGAATCTTCTCTCAGTGCCTCTTCCTCCCCCTCCTTCACTGATCTTGGTGTCTGCAAAGTTTCTTACATCTTCTCGCTCCCTTCTCTGGTGGCAAAATGTGTCTGCTTGCATTTTTCTCTCTCTAAAATGTGATTCCCAGAGGTGCTGTGACTGGCGCTGATTGGCCTGGTCGGCCTTGTCAGTAACAGGGTTTGGGAGTTTGACCTTGGGAGCCCAGCTGGGTTTTACTTTGTCGGACCCTTAAGAAACTTTTCTCGCTGCTTCTTAAAGAAGCCACGTTGCAAACCCATCATACTTATCTTGATTGAAAGTCCCTGGAAGTGAAGATTGAGCAAAATGGTCTTCTTCAGTTTATATTCTTTGGAAGAGTCAGCTGAGTTACTTTTGAGCATAGAATAGGTATATAAGGGAAGCGTATACAAAGGCAGCTATGGCTTGGAAGTGTGTCTTCAATAAAGCAGGTAAGGAGCACTAGCAAACTAAAAATCACTTGGGTTGGAAGAGACCTTTAAGATCATCAAGTCCAAGTCCAACCAAAGCCTAACCCTGCCTAGTCCACCTCTAGATCATATATTTCAACACATCATCTGTTTGCCTTTTAAACACTTCCAGGGACGGTGACTCTGCCACATCCCTGGGCAACCCATTCCAATGCCTAACAGTTTATTCTAAATCTCCCCTGGTACAAGTGAATGCTCTGTAAAAATAATCGGTCTTTCAAAATTCTGTTGCAAATTTTCTATTTCCTTTACACTGTAGATCTTTTATTCTCCACTTGGTCAAAGCAGCTTGTTTTACATTACATTATCAAAAGGAAGAGCAAAAAAAAAAATTAGTCACACAGCAATGAGGGTCTTATGTTGCAGTTCTACAATCCATTTGAAATCTTAAAGTGTTACAGTTTGAGGATCCCTCATTAAAGGCATTTCATGTGCTTAGTCAGCTGTTTTTCTGATGAATGTTTCTTAGGGCTTGTTGAGAGTTTATGTAGTAAAGCTGAAAATGCAGATAATGTTCTGTTGAAAAGGGATGGTGGGGCAACTGAGAAAAGGAATCCCTTTATTTGTCTTTGCCTTTGATTTAAATGCCAGAGCATTCTTAATCCAATAGTAAAAATCCAGTAGTGTTGCCCAAGTCACCAACACTTCCAAAATTCTAGCATATGCAGGGTTTAGTGTTTGCTTTATGTCAGCAAGAATATCGGTAACAATATAAAAGTTAGATAGTAGTATATAAATAATAGAAATAGTCTTACTTCTTTCTGCCAATACCCTGTCATGTACTCAAATGTGGACACGTGCCCCACCCCAAATAATTTTTCATTAAGTATCACCGAGAAAGCCCCAGTGTCAGACCTTTTCTTTGTATGTATATATTAATCACAGAGCACATTTTCTCCACTTGAGTCATGTAATTATTGTGAGTCTATTCAAAAGCTTCTTGCAAATAATAAAGTTCTTAGCCACAGTAATGAACTCCAGGTACTGTGATATGGGGAAAAAGCACTGTACAGACAGCTGACAGGTGGTTGTCATGGTCTTTAAATCTGACATGTGTTTACTGGCAGCTTCAAGCATGTTAATGAGATTTGCTCTGTTTCGTAAAAGTGTTGAATCCATTCGCTGATAAGCAACCAGATGCTCTCTTGGTATCTTCTACAATGCAAAATAAAAAAGAAATTGTTTCAATAATGGGATTTCACTTCCTACAGTGATGAAATGATTTGTGAAAAGCAGTGTGCCTGTATCTTCCTGAGCTGACCTCCTTCAGTATTCCCCCAGAAAGATAACATCCTCCTGTACTATGATTTTCACAAATGATGAAAGATTTCTTAGTTTTGAGGATTTTTTTTTTTAATTAAATACACCTCTAGATCATGTCTAAGAAATGAGGAAGGGAAGGCAAGAGACTATCATGCCTAAATGGAGAACTTCTGATCAAACTAGAGGACAAGTAGATGTGTGTGAATTAGAAGCAGGGACAGGTATCCTGGGAAGATTAAATGGATTCTGCCCAGTTGTGTAGAGGTGTGTCAGGAAGGCCAAGGCACAGCTGGAGCTGAACTTAGCAAGGGATGCAAAGAAGAATAAGAAAAGTTTTTATAGGTGGGTCAGCCAGAAAAGGAAAGTCAAAGAAAGCATATGCCCCCTGGTGAACACAACTGGCAAACTGGAAACAACAGAGAAGGTGGCAACTGAGGTATTCAACAATTTTTTGCCTCAGCCTTCCTTGGCAATTCCGCTTTCCACACCCATTGAGTGGATGGGCCTCTAGGATGGCACTAGGCAAAGTCTCTCTCCTACTGTATGAAAAGATCAAGTTTGAGAATACATAAGGAACCTGAACGTAAGTCTCTGGATCCTGATGAGTTACATCACAGAGGATTGAGGGATCTGGCTGGTGTAGCTACCTAGACACACTCCATGATATTTTGAAAGTCATTGCAGTCACGTGAAGTCCCTGGTGACTGGAAAAAGAGGGAAACATTGCATCTATTTTTACAAAAGGTAGAAAGGAAAACCCCTGGAAACTACTGATCTTTCAGCCTCAGCTGTGCCTAGGAAGATCATGGAACAGATCCTTCAAGAAGCTATGCTAAAGCAAATGGAAGGCCGGAGTTGATTCAAGACAGCCAGCATGATTTCAGCAAGGGCAAATCCTGCCTGGCCAACCTAATGGCCTTCTATGATGGATTGATTAAATCAGTGGACAAGGGAAGAGTTACAGATGTCATCTGTCTGGATTTCTGTATGGTCTCTGACATCATCTCTCACGACATGCTTCACTGAATTGGAGAGATGTATTTGATGGATGGACTCTGGTGGGTAAAGAATTGGTTGGATGGTAATATCCACAATGTAGTGGTCAACAGCTCAGTGTCAATAGCTGGATAGAGATGAGTGGTGTCCTTCAGTGGTCTGTGCTGGGACCAGTACAGTTAATATCTTTGTCAGTGACAGACAGTGGGGTCATCCTCAGCAAATTTGGAGATGACATCAAGCTCAGAGGTATGGTTGTATCTTGTGCACCTCCAGATTTTTTGCCAGCAGCGCATGAGAAGTTGAGAAGTCCTTGATAGGGTAAATGCTAATTGCACTGATGTTTTAGTTGTTGCTATTATCAACAGTATTCCAAATGCAAAACACAGTGTTGCTACAGCTGCTAAGCAAATTAACTCTATCCCAGCCAAAACCAGTACACCTGCCCTTGTCTTTTATCTTCCAGCTTTGCTTGTTGTTTTCCATCTATCAGCATGGATAGCTACATCATAGAACATCCTGGCTGCTAAAAGGTGTAGAATGGATTGACTTGAAGGGTAGGAGGTTAGATGGATGAAGGGTCCCTAGCCCTCTCATCAAGTCAAAATCATCTTCCCTGTGTTTTTTGAGATCCTTCCACTGACAGTAGTTACGCAGCTCTTGTTCTATTGTACGAAGTATTCTAAGGAGCTTTTTGTTCTAAAATATTTTGTATTTACAAGATTTACATCCTGGATAATAACATTTTGTCTGTGCCACATCCAGAGATTTTCAGTCCCTGCAACTGAAATTGTTTTAAGAGCTGTGCAAGTCATGTTTAGGGTATAAAACAAAGCAACTCATTAGCTTGTATTTTACAGACATGTAAATGAACTGGAACTTTCTCTAAACCAAATAATGTTTTCTGCTCCTTTTCAATTCATGGTTCTAAAGGACCTATAATTCTGAGCAAAGCTTTCAAAAAAGCATTTCCTAACAAAACCTCCTAGTGAGTTCTGTGTAATTATTTTTAAATTAGTGGCTGCTGTCAGGAGAATTTAGATTTGCACACTGAAAGCTATAACTATCAGAGATGCTGTCTTGTTCAAATACAATCACGCTGTGTTTTGTTACAGTACTAAATAATCAATTTGGAATGTATTTCACTAGAAGGCTTTTTGTGGATAACTGGCAAACTAAATTCTCTTTTCTTTCTAACAAAGACAGCTACCTTTGATCTTTGACAGCTATCTTCAGCTTGAAAACCTTGCTCCATATTAACATGCTACAAGAAATTCTCAGCTCTTAAGTGTGGTTGGGATATGAGAAAAGCCTTGTTATAATATCTGTGTTGCAGTCGTAATTCACAGTTTCCTCAGTGTAAGTTTGAAAACAGTTCTGTGATGATGGATCATTACTTTGACACTTAGATACAAATGTTTCTAGAAAAATAAAAGAACAAACAAAATATTAACACAAATGTTCTGACGTTTGTCCTGATCTGACCTTCTCCTGACTGCTGATTACCTGTGTTGGTCCTGTCCCCTGAGGTTCAGTGGGAGCATCCAAGTCTCTGTGAAGTGGGGACAGCTTGCACGTAGGTCCCATAGCTGGGGGGCACCTGTGCTCAGCAGCAGACCAGTGCTTGTACGCAGGTCCTGAATAGGATGGTAAGGCCACCTTTCTGTGAAGGGAAGGAAGGCTGCAGAGCCAGCCTGTAATGAACTGCATGGCAGAGATAATGGGACCCCTGAGCATCCGCTGTCATCTCCAACCTGCAAATCACTCCTGGCTCTTTTCTCCTTACTGGTTATTTAAAATTTGCAGTTTATAGTTGGCAGACTGGGGAAGGCTGACCTCCATTAGCTAAGCGTGTCCTCCAGCAGTCTGTCTTGTGGTTGTTTTGCAACTTTAATTGGCCTTTCCTCCTGCTCCTTGTAATTGCCTCTTTCATGTAATTGATGCTGATCAGGTCTCTGTCCTCTGCTCCCATTCAGCTCTTGGACACTTCATTGCTAGTTGAAGTCACGAAGCTTATTCTATTCTTAAATCAGAGACTTTGAGCTGGGATGTCTGGGGCAAGAAGAGTTTGGAGATTTTCTTCTCTCAGGCTTTCAAGGTATTTTTGCCTGGTCGAAGCTGAAATATATGGGCGGACTGTATGAAGAGGCAGGTACTGCCAATGCTGTCTGTACACATTTTGATTTAGCAGCCCAGACATTTCAATTCAGCAACTTTCACATACAGTTAAATTCACTTAAGGACTAAATGTCCCTGCAGAATATGCACTTAATGTTTGGGATGCACAGGGAAGTTAAGGCTGAGTAATGATCCACATCACTGCAACTTTACAGGGGTTATTTTTTTGTTAAATTTTATGGAACTTCAGTTTCCATATAGCTCCAACTCTCCCTTCATAGTAGAAGGTGTAGTGGGAGTGCTTCAGTTTGTAGCTTTTAATAATAAAAATCCTGATTTTGACTAGCCAAATAGGTGGAATAATAGGGTACTATGTAGTGCCAAAGTGTTAGGGTCAATGGGTCACTTCTGTAATTAGGACAGAATATATTGACACTGTTTTTCAACACACTGTGTTATTGTCTGAAGTAAGAACAGCTTCCCTAGATACAGTCTTTGATCTTCACAGTTCTTCCATTTTTCTGAGAAACAGCTTATTTCTTCCTACTCTCATGAGGACTAACACCAACCTTTTTTTCTCCCTCTTTGTAGTTTCTCATCTCAAATCCAATGTACAACAACCTTCTGCCTTATTATGGTTGGTTGTAATATGTTAACCTCATTTTATCGGGATAGTGGCTAGAAACTAGCTGCGCCAAAATAACCAGCTTTTTAAGGGGTGAAATGGTTCAGGTAGCGCCCAACTGCAACGCATCACTACTTTAAATTGCTTTTCTACAGCTTCTGTTGACTCAGATCATAATCCACGCATCTAAAAGTGCCCTTCACAGCTAAGGAGATCTAAGATGCTTTAAAAAACATGTTTAAAAATCTTAGTGCGTGTGGTTCAGCATCCTGTAATATTTCTTACCCAGAAAACTATATATCAGTCCTAGATGAAGCTGAGTTTTGTAAGGGGATTTGACCCTGTAATGGTTACCAGTGTTATTAACTGGATGTTGACATCCACAAGTTCAATGCACAGTCCAGAAGCCTTGGTGAATTCAGAAAGCCTAAAGAAACTTTCACAAAAGGAGCTCGTGGGATGGAAATGCTCCGCAAGAACAGGCTAAAATGAGCTGCCTTTTTTTTTTATAATACTTTCAGATTATCTGGATCTTTCATGCCACACAACTTCATCATAGCAGGAGGAAGATTTGTCACCTTAAAGTTGAGCATAATTTTTTATATTGGTTTTACTTACTTATTCTGTATCAAACTTCATGCTGAAAATATCCATTGAATGTTTTCACTGGAATAGTTAAAGATATCTTCATATTTCTCAATATGGATATAAGCTGGAAAAAGTCTGTTGCATTTTTTCATCATATCTGATTGAGATTCAATCCTATAGGCTTGTTTTCAACCAGTAATTAAAACCTGATGTGCTGTACTAAGATGTGCCTGTGTAAATTCCCTGCATTTGGTCAAGTATGAGCCTGAAAAATCCCAGTAAACATATACTTTAGAGAGATTGGAGTTGTGCAGATACTTTAGCTGAGGTACCATTTGCACTTACTACCACAGGACTCACATATTGAGCGCAGGGCTTTCCCTTTCAGTGCTTCTTATGGCTGTAATTGCCTGTTTTAAATCAAAGCAAGGTGATTGAATCTGTTAGAATTACCTGTCTGATATACTGTTATATTGATTTACTTATACAAAGATCCCGCAGAAAACTGGTACATATGATTTAAGCCATTGTGTAATTGCACTTGCCATAAATTAAAAAGATCAGTTAAAGGGAGGATGAATAGTTTATAGAGGAAGTTGGAATTGCTTTTTACTGGGAGAGGGATTGCAAATGAATGCCCTTAGTTTTATACAGATACTATCAGTTTTTAGAGATTTTCTGTTAAGAAATATTGAAGCAGTGGCACTTCTATACTGAGGAAGTAGAAATGATAAAGGTATCCCCAGAAAAATATATTGAGACTGACATATTTTCTTTAATTTGGATACAAATATATTTGTCTAAGTTTTGTTATATTTTTCTTTCCTTGATCCTTTCCAGAGTGAAGCTTACTTTCCAAATCCATTTTAATTTCTCCAGTCAGTGATTTTCTGAAAAGGCTTTTCTGCTTGATTTTTACAATCCTGTTGTAAACTTTCTGATCAGAAGAACTTTTACCCATAATAAATTCATACAAATACTGTGCTAAGGAATCGTTAGGAGCATGGATTTAAGTTCTTAATGTTCCAGTATATTTATCTGAACTGTGGAAGTCCAATATAGTTGCTTTTCCTACATTCTGATTGTCAGTAGTGGTTTTTTGAAACCCAAAGTGAAATATGTGCAAGTGAAGTATGTGTGAGTGCACATCCAGACACAAGGCCAAATTTAAATGAAACACTATATTTTTGTAAGGATTATAAAATGTCAGATTTGTCACATACTTTGAGAAAAGGAAGCTGCTGTTGTGTCTGCCTGATATAGACTGTACCCATAGTTTAATTTCTGTCTGATTAATTTTCCAGTCTATTTCATTTATTTCCTTTCCATATAAAAACTTCATTATTCTTTATAGAGCATGAGAGACTTAGTCTCCTCTCGGATTTAATTTGCCTTGCATGATAATGGAGAAAATCTGGCATTTCTTTTAATAATGTGACCTACGTGTCTTGATTTGCTCTGAGACATTGAAAACAGAGCAGAGATTCCTGAATGGATGTAGACCAGGGCAAAATTCATCTAACTATCCTCTCATGACAATGATTAAAACTCTGCTGAGGTTCTGTAAGAGAACAGGGCAGTATTTGTGTAAGTACATTCTACTCCTGTCTCTTTGATTTGATTTCTTCTGGATATTAAGTAGATGAAACTGAGTTGGGCTTTTTTTAAAAAAGAAAAAAAAACTTTAAAAAAAAGTTTAAAAACCTTTAAAACCCTTAAAACCACCACTTTTGAAACCTGCTTAAGTTCTTTGAAACACTTGATTACTTTTTTTTTTTACAAATGCTTTCTTATTTTTGCATCGAATCATAGAATGATTTGGGTTGGAAGGTATTTTTAAATCTTGTATTTAAACATAATCAATCCTGGCCCTTCCCCATGGTCAGGAACAGTATCCACTACAGCAGGTCACCCAAAGCCCCATCCAACCTGACCTTGAGCACTGCCAGGGATGAGGCAGCCACAGCTTGTCTGGGCAACCTGTCATTCTCATTTCAATCCTGTACAGTTTACTCTGTTTAAAAAAAGAAAAAAAAAAAAAGTGGTTCTTGCTGACTTTCACTTGGTCTAGGCCATGAAAGTTTTGGTGGAAATGATTATTTGCTTATGTTTCTGTAAAGACTCCATGGAAAATGGTAGAATTCCTTGCTGATAAATAAAAGGACTGAATGTAGCACAAACATATGTAGGATTCAAATTAATCTTTAAAGAGAAATTGCTGTAACTACTAGTTGCTTGCTAAAATCAGTTACATGGCAAAGCTTGTTTTGATTACAGTGGCTTGTCATTTTTTTGGAACATATAACTCTTTTAAGAGTCCAACCGCAAGTACCAACTAGAACCCATCCCAGCACAAACATATGCTAAGTGAAGACCAAAGATATCACATGTGCTTTGGTAGCTATGCTCTGCTGGCTTCTAAAAGCTTCTATAATAAAATATTACTGCAACAGGGAAAGACAGAATCTAGTAGCTTTAAGAATAATTTTTTGTTTTGAGTAAATATTAAAAGTTTTACTGATTCAGACCAAGGGCCTATTTAGAGTGTCATAAACAGACACCTAAGGAGGAAGAGTAAGACCTGAGCATGCATACATGCATGTATGGTAATTACCCCCACCCCCATGCTCTTCCAGCTTCCAGACATTTTCAGCCCAAGGGATTTCCTGAGCTACTTGTTATCTGTCTGGTTCATATCCTTTAGTTGATCTTCCTCCTGACTTCTCCATTCACCCCTTGAACCCTTATATGTTTCTCACATTCACAACATCCTTTGGAAAGGTTTTAGATTGAATTTGGTGTTTGATTTGGGGTTGCTTTTTTTGTTTTGGTAGATATTTTTGTTTGTTTTGGGATTAGTTTTTTTTGCTGGGTTTTGGGAGGTTTTTTACAATTCTTGCTGTCCATTGCCTAAATAATCTACCTTTTGCTTATTATGAACCTGGTTCCCACCAGGAACTAGAAAATAGTTCAAGGATTTCACGTGCTTATTAGCAATTCAGTTCTTTCATCCTTGATTTCATACTAAACTTAAGTGAATACCATCTGGTCTTGGTATTTGTTTCAGTTTTGTGTGGCTGTACTCTGGTCTCTGTCCATAGTTGTTTCAGAAGATAATTGATAATAAGATAATGTAGTAGCAGTACTTTTTTTTATGAGGATGGTTGCTGAAGGCTTGATGGCATAGCAGTTTCTTCTTTTACCTTTTGGGGAGGCAGGGTGGTGTGTTGTGGGTTTTTATTCCATGTGACAATGGTTTAGATTGTGATTGTGATGAATCATTTAATTATTTTGCATACAGCGATGGAATAATGTTGTAAAAAAAATTAGAAGACTAACAATATCATTGTTTCTGGTCAAGTCACCAGAGAGTTGCATGCAGTAAAATAAATGCAAAAGACATGAAACATGAAAGTATCCTGGAAAGTTCAAGCAGGTCAATTTATACTTGCACATCGAAATGAAGCCAGAAATTGAAGATGCACTAATTATTTATCAATGTTACGTATCATTTAATTAATTTCATCCACTTTATAAGTATCCATCTTGCTTGACATCTAAGTGGTACACCTTTAAATACACAAACTGTCATATTTAATTTGTTTCACCAGTACCCAGTGAAATTCTGCTTTATTAAGGGAGGATATTCCCATTATGCTCAACTTGTCCTTCACTAGATGGAAGATTAAAGTTCTCAGTTTCTTTTTCCACCAAATTCAGAAATCAGTATTTTAGAAGCTGCACCTAATCATGATGCAAATCGTCCTTCATTTTTCTACTGTTTCACAAGGAGAGTCCAATTTCTTCCAAGTAGTTCTGGTAATGTTTTCCCAGAACTTAGATTAGTTTACGTATTTTAGGAACAGAATTAGCGGCTTCACCACACCACTCCAGTAATCACCAGTACCACTTCTCTCTCTGCCCCCCCCCAGCTGCCAAAGAGTCTTGCTTCCTTTCATCAGCAATAAACTTTGTGATTTGTGTCAACTGGAGCTAAAATAAAATTGCCATTGATCTCATCCAGAAGATCTGGTTATGTTTTGACAGAATATTTAGCATTTTAATGGGCAAATGTGCAAAGGATTTAAATTTAAACATGTTAGCAGTATTTAATAACTTTTACATCCTATGTAACACTGAGTGCCTGTGTTGGATTTGTAGTTTGAATGTATTGATGAAGGCTTTAATTTCTCAGAAGCCTTTCCAACATGCAAATTAGGTTACCTATGCTAACTTTTGCTAGAAAACTTTGGAACACATTGTCAGCATAAAATGCATTGAGATCTTTTAGATCTTCTCCTTCAAAGGAGAAGAACACCAATCTCTTGATTTCTGCTTCTTCCAAGTAATACACTTTCTTTTAAGAGCATGTGAAAAAGTTGTAAATGGTTCTTCAAGGAGGCACTAAACAGAGAAATGTAAAGATTGCATATGAAAACACCCCAAACCCACTAATATTATCTTAGATTAAAGGAGGAAAAATAAGGCAAAGCCAGACCTCTGTTTTTGGTATAGCAGGAGATGCCACTGTAAAGACCAAAAAGCGCTAAAAGCTAAGTGAAAGCCTTTAGAGTTGGTTTAGTGTGGTGGGTAATCTCTTGGGCTTTTAAGGAGATGAAGATTTGTTTGTTTCCTTGGTTCATGAGAACTGTTATTTAAAATCTGCAAATCTTGATAAACTCTGGATGTGGCACTACACCTAGTTTGAAGAGAAGATGAAAGTCTACTAATGTACTAAAAGCAAAAAATAAGCAAATTGAGCTGACTTTTGAACAATTTGTGTTTGTTTTGTTTTTAAAAGGTGAAATGAGGAATGATTTATATATCACTGTAGAAAGAGGAGAATTTGAGAAAGGAGGGAAGAGTGTGGCCAGAAATGTAGAAGTGACAATGCATGTTGTGGACAGCAGTGGTCAAATTTTAAAGGTATCTTCATTGTATGTTTTTCTTTGCTGTAGTGAATTTGTATACACTATTTTAGATGTAAACTATCACTAGCATTGTTTGAAGATTAAAAAATTACTTTGGAAAGTTCATGTTTATTTTCAGCTCTCTTTAGTTATTCACAGAATTTCCAGTTTACTTAAAACCTTTATAAAATGCATCTTTATTTAATTTCTGTGATCAATTACATGATTCAGACAAACACCTATAATTGCCAACCAAATAACTAATGATTCCATTAACATGCTGGAAAATATTGAAGCAAAATCAAGTTCTGGAGGATTTTTTATTTCATAGTAATCCTTCTTCATAGATAGGAATTTTCTCATGTTAAAACATGTTTTAATCACTTTTAATTTTCTGCCTGATTTTATGAAATCAGAGATCTGTGGTGCAAAAAATCACCACAATGTGTCAACAAAAGAATAAATTTATGTTCCTTCTTGGGACTTGATTGCATGTTGTTAGTGACAGTTTACAAACAAGCAACAGTTTATCTAGTAGTTGTTAACTCTTTCTCTTCTGTACCAAAAGATTTCTGTTAACCTTCAATTTTCTCTATACATATTTAGCATTTTTTATTTTATTTGAAAGGAAATGCATGTTCTGTGTGATGTTGAGGACTATGAGGTAACAAAATGAAGAAAGGCTGACATGAGCAGACGAGTGTAAATTGTGTGTATGTATATGTAAAGTGAGATTGTGCATATAGATGCATTGCATATGATGTATGTATACACACATATATATATACACACATTGTTATACATATACCCATAAAAAAATAAAGGATGCTGAGGTGAAAAGGTGATCCCTTATAATTTCTGAGAGAATAGCTACAGCTTACCTTTCCCACAGAGAATTAATTAGGTATCCCCAGGTCAGGACTTAGACAAATCCATTCGCCTACTGAGACGCTACCATGGGTGTTGTGAAATCAACCAACATTTTGCTGCCTCCTAATCAGGAAATCTAAATTATTTTCTCTTTTTTTTTTTTTTCTTGCTGTGACATGTCACTGGCAACAGCAGGGTTACAGGCTTATTTCAGAGGAATAAAAGTCTTAAGCTGGGCTTTCTTGTCTCATTTAAATTGTTTGTTGCTTGGGCATAACACTGGTTGGACCATGTTGGGTCATGGGACTACACCACACTTGTTCCTTAAGCCTTCCTGATTGCCCAGTTCCCCCCCAATATAATACTAGGATTCTCATGGGTGTAGAAGATACTTGCCCTTTTTTTCTAATCAGCAACTTTTAACAGAATGCTACTATTTTGTTGGTTTAGATACTGAGTCTTACATCACATGTGGCATTTATAATATGAATGAAAACATTAAATAATATTCTGTGTAAGAACAGCCCTTGATGACATTTTACCAGTGACTAATCTGCCTTTAATCTCTAATCAATATTTTTTTCATCATCAGGATTTTATCTCGTTTGGCTCCGGAGAGCCACCAGCCAGCGAGTACCATTCTTTTGTCCTTTATCATAACAATGGTCCCAGATGGGCAGAGCTGCTGAAACTTCCCATTCCTGTGGATAAATTCAGAGGAGCTCACATCCGCTGTGAATTCCGGCACTGTTCCAGTAAGTGCTGTTCACGACTTCTGCTAGTCCGCTCCATTACAGCTGCAGTCTCAGCACATGGGTTTCTGTAATATCTCAGGAAAAAGGCAGCTACATGAACTTGCTCTGTAACGCTTTCATGACACAGCTTCTCAGGCTTGTAGCTCTGCTTGGTGGAACTCGAGTCCTTTGGTAAATCCTAAACGACAGGAGAAACCAGTCTAGTTTTATTAAATAGACAACATTGTAAATGTAAAGAGAATTTCAGGTAAACTCAAAATGAAAATTTAGAATTTAGCAGAGGAATTATCCAAAATTAGACCTGTTCCTTAGCACATTACATTGACACCTCTGTTTGGCTTTTGTTGCTGATACAGATATTGCAAGATTTGATTATTTAGACTGCCTTTGTGTAAAGTGGCACACAGCAAGTTATGAACCCAAAATCTAAATATTCTATAAACTTCAAAAATGTAAGGAATGGGTAATATAGGAAGACATTTCGATTGATTTCTTTTTTTAAGATTTCTTTTATAACCTATGAAGTAATAAAGGAAGCCTGACAGTGGTATGTTTCAAACAGATAATAGATTTTTGCACCATCTTTCCCATGCAGTACAAGTTGGATATTTTTGTTATGATTGCCTAGACCACCCCAACTGTGTTAAACCTCAGAATTCATATCTAAACACATCCAATGAAAAATTGGTTGATTTTCAAAAGTGTTCATCATCTGCACTCATTGGCTTCGGCAACATCTGTCTTATCTCAGTGTTTTGTAGTCTGCTAGTCTGCTTTATATTTAGGTGATAGATGATGAGTTTTGGAATTTGACCTTAAGCATCCAAGTTTGAAAGTGTTGTCCTAACATTCATGTAAAGAATAGTGACATCTTCAGTTATATCTATTGAGGGAGATGCCTTATTTGAAAACAAAAACGTAGCGTAGCCTGAGGCTACCAAAAATGGAGACCAGTAGCTAAAAGGTATTATATGGGTTCTTTGTCACCAAAAATAATCCTGTTTTTCTTCATTTTGGACTGGTTGGGTCAAATTACTTTGGTGTCTTGGGATTCTAAACATTGCAAAGTCTACATTTTTGGTGGCTTCTGTTATTTGTTATTAATATATGGTTCCAGAATACTGCTTCCTGTTTTACAGTGAGATAAAAGAAATCATTGCAGGAGATACTGGGCAAATATAAAAAGAAATTTAAGAAAACCTTATTCTGACAAGCTGCAAATAGCTTCCATTATACTTTCTTGTGTTGTACTATATCCATTTATTTTGTCTAAATGTATAGTATTAACTTGAAGTGCTGCCATTTACATATGCATTTCAGCGAAAGAAAAGGGTGAGAAGAAGTTGTTCGGCTTTTCTTTCGTGCCCCTGATGCAGGAAAATGGGAGGACTCTGCCAGATGGCACCCATGAACTCATTGTACACAAGGTAATTTAAATCAGTAATCGTTAGCTACAATGATTTTTCTGGAACATACTTGAATTGCCCAGAAACATTAGCTTGAGAACGTCTGTATTATATGAAATGAGTGACAGTCTTGTCACCATTAAAATACCTATCACTGATTGTTTAATATTAAGCTCCTGTTATGAACTGCAATTGAATCTAGGGATGTGTTTCAGCGCATTGATTTTGCAGAGTCTTGCTATTCTAATACATTGCATTTAGAATGGATTTCACAAAGTTAAGTTCAATTAAAACACACAAAAAGAACCCCATGACACCTTCTTACTGAATTGCTGAAGTTGGAAAATCAAGCAACGTCATTTATGCAGATCTACTTACTGTTACATTATTTGAGATACTTTTGGGTTTTTGAAAATTTTTTTCCCATGTTTAACAGCTATCTCTCTGTTCAGAGAAATTAATATGCTCCCAGATAAATTTTAGATTTTAGGTATTAATTTGAGATAAGCTGTGAAAATTTCCTAGAATTCAGTGTCAGATAGGAAGCTATGTTCCAAGCTGCAACAGGAATAATGAAAATTCTTCAAATTTTGTCAGAAAACCAATAATAATTCATGTTATTTAGGGATTTGGTCCTTTGTTTTATGCAGTATGGTTATTTTAACAGATTTTTTCTTTTTTTATAGTGTGAAGAAAACACAAATCTTCAGGATTCTGGTCGCTACCTCAAACTCCCCTTTTCAAAGGGGATTTTCCTAGGAAACAACAGCCAAGCAGTAAAAACCACTAAAGAGTCCTTCTGGATTACGTCCTTCCTCTGCTCCACTAAACTTACACAAAATGGTAGGATATGTTGATTATTTAAAACATGAAGAATTCAAGTGTTATAGCTAGCCTTTTCCCTGCCAAGCGAGCATGGATGTACTCAAAAATAGCTTGTGTTCTATCCATTCTACAAACTGGTTTTCTTCATAATTTTTATATCCAGATGGAAACCAATGCAGCATGATAAACCACTGTTTCTAAGTAGCTCAAGAGTGCTTTTGAGATTAACGTGATATTGGAATCAAATGCAACACTCTTGGAATCAACTAGAAAAATCCAGCTGCATTAAAAAAAACCTCTTAATCTGTTTGTTGTAGAGCTTTTATGAAATACTTATTGTAGGCTTTAGGCTGCAGCAGTTTGGTTTTAATTAGGCATGTGTTGCTTTTTTTGTTGTATCTCTCCTCTTCCTTAAAGCCAACAAACATTTATATTACTTAGAACAACCTACACGCTGGATATAAGGGGTAGCATATAGAAATACGTGTGTCTGTGGTCTTCACCATTGCTCTGTATAAAATTCTCTGGTTTCTTTTTTATTTGCCATGTTAACTATAGCTTGTAACAGAAACAGTTATACACAAACTTCTAAATATTGTGTATGTGTTTGGTAATGTGTTTCTGACTGTTCTTTGATATCCCCAGTTTTAAAGTACTTTTTTTCTATGTTATTTATCATAATTTTAAGAACTTGCCTAACTCTCGTGTGTGAATGACTGTGTCTTTACCCTTCTAATATGTTTGATGATAAAATGGCTAATTGCATGCAAATTGGTTATAGGTGTGTAACGTCTAGAGCAGCCTTTTAAATTGAAACAATCATCTTCATTTTCACCACTTGGTCACAAGTGTCCAAAGTAGAACTATGTGAAAATAATGTGTCCTGTTTCGCTGTGCACATCCATTCTATAGTCTTAGAGCAATTAACTTCAAAGTAATAAAAGTAACCCAATAAAAGATTTTCCCAAAGGTTGCTAATAGGCAATCAGAGACCAATTTTGCTTCAGTTAAGGGCCTTGATTTTGGGAAGCATATGAATTTACTGGTAGTTACACATTCATGAAAGTGCTTCACAGAACTTAAGTCTTTCGCTGATAAATAGTTGCAGTATTATCTAGGGTTATAATGTTAATTCATATTCAGAGTACAGGATTTATTTTGTACTTGATGTAAATAGATGTGTGACATAGGGGATGAAATTTCCTTTTATTTTTTTTAAACCATATTCTGGGTAAGAAGGTGTAGAATATCTGAATAATATTGATCCCCTTTTCAGCTATGAAAGAGTTAAAAATTATTTCAGCAGTACTTCAGAGGGTGGAAATATTTTCAATAGACAGGCTCTTATTTTCTCCAAGGATCTTCTTTGGGAAGTTCATCTTGGTGAGTTTCCAAATCCCCATTCTTTTAAGCAAAAATTTGCCAAAACCTATTGCATGCTCAGAAAATGAACATTGAGCAAAGCATGTGGATATTTAGTCATGTGAGCATTACTTTGGTTATCCCTGAGAGAATGGAGAAAATTTATTAAAAGTACAGGATTAAAAAGATCTGTGTTTATTTTTCTAGCAAACAGTTATATTACTATTTTTGAGAAGCACTGATTATTTTCTTAGTCTTTTTTAAGTTTGGAGATTTTTTTCTGTAGTTCTCAAAGAGCTGTCTGTGTCTGCAAATAACAATATTCAGCCTGGAAATTAACTGAAAATCACGCTATTGGTCTGGCCATAGGGTGGGGGGGCACCCCAAACCCAGACCTGTAAAGACTGTGTCTGAATTAGGCCACAATTTTACTGTTTTGCTGGGAAATTTTATTCAGCTGTCATTCTCTCATTGATTGGTCCCACGTGCCATCAGCTCTCGTGTATATAAAAATTACGGGGACAGGGGAAGGAAGCTGACTCCCAGTTAATGACATCCATAACTTCCTTACCCCAGGCACTTTGTAGGGGTTTTTAGGATCATTTCCAAGCAATTTTGAGAGGCCTTCTGACCAGGGGAGTCTGTGCATTCATCAATGTCTCATAAGAACGCGTGCTTATGTAATCTATCTGACAGTTTGCTTTTCCTTAGCTTGACTATTTGATCCTGGATAGTTAATCATTTGATGTTAGCAAAAAAAGTATACCAGCTTTTATACATTTCATTCTCAGCTGGACGGTTATATTTCATTATCCTAAAAAAAAAAAAAAAAAACAAAAAATAACCACAAGAGCAAGAGAGAGCACAGTAATTTTCTGCTGAGCAGTTATCAGTACATTCTTACTTAGTTTTTGACATATAGGAGAGATCTCTCCCTGTCAGAGACTCAGGATCCATCCAGCAAGTCAGAATATTTTAGCAGGTTGGCATCCGCTTGTTTCTCGGCACATCCCCGGTAAGCAGCTGTTCATCGTAGAGCAACATACAGCACATCTATTCCAAGGCAGAGGTGTAATCCACCCATCTGAATTTAAAAAGAAAAAAAAGCCAAACTGGTGATTAAGAAACAAATGTAATGGGGAGCTGCTTTCCAGAGGGACCCTAGTTTGGAGGGACTGTTGGAAACCACCAGAGCAGCTTAATGCATGCTGCCAGTCCTGGAACTTGTCTTTTTCCTTTTGAAGTGCAGTAGTGTGCTACACCAGGCCAGTCTCTGATACCTCGGGATTTATATAGGAAAGAGACAGAAAGATCATACCAAGCCTCTTCATCGTATGCGCAATTCTAAACATTTCATTAAATCCAGCACTTTGGATTTAAATAATGGACTTTGAGAAGGGAAGTGTTTTGTTTGATAGGAATAGTAGGTCAGATGCTCCCTATTTTAAATGTACAAATCTGACTGTGATTAAGAGAAGAAGAAATTTATCAGCGGCATTGACTTTTTCTCCAAAACAATGTTTTCCTAGTGGGCCTATTTTGGGGGAAAATTTTATGTCCTCATTTCTCTTACTACATGTCGCATTGCTATCCATTTCATTGTCATTCACATGTCAGATTTGCTATTTGCATCATTTATGCTTGGGCTATTTGCTAATGTTATCTCAGCAATGTCTTTCCTCCTTAACGTTTCCTTTGAAATAAGTGTTTTGAAGTGTCTTACATTTGCTTTCTCTTTCTTGTTTAATCCTCCAACAAATCCCTAACACTGAGTGTCAACTACCTTGCACCTCCAGCAAACCTGTAAAGAGGTGTTTTTCCTGCTATGAACTGACAGCTTCAACTAGTCTCGCTACTCAAGTTGAGGCTTACACAGAATAAAGTGAACAAGCCCATTTACTTATCTAAAAGACAAATGCAGTTCACTAGATTTGTAATGCTTTTTTCTTGAAAATTCCTGACAGAAGGAATAAGGCCTGTTGTTTGTCCTTAAACTTTGGGATGTGTCTCTGACACACATGTGGGACCTTTCAGTGTTCCTAGTGCAACTCAAGGATCTCTTTTAATCCAAACCATTCCTTACTATGAGCACCAAGTGAGGCAAGACAACACAGAAATGTATAGACACACAAAACCAATTTGTGACCACCAAATTCAATTAAGGTAGCAAAATATGAGTGGAATAGCATGTAGGCTGTTTGCTGTTACCACCTCTGGCAGGACTTGAATATAAGTGGAGATTTATTTAATGTTATTAAAGACAGAAATACTTTATTTCTTGTGTGGGAGATAGGGGAGCTTTCCTGGAGCAAGCTGTGAAAGAAATGACACAAATATGCATGTGGCTCAAATGTTACTTGAGAGTGAAAACAGTCTGTGGTGCACAGAACCCAAATAATTGTGCTGAGCCAAGAGGAAAACCTGATATTAGCTTCTTAGTTTGATAAGTACTGAGAACATTTCAGAAGAATGGGATCCTTCTAAGGCAGTGCTGGGCAGTGATCCACTAGACAGTAGTTCAGCTTAAATTGATGGCAAGGTTGGGCAGCGGTTAAGGTTTTCTGCTTCAGACAGGCTTTGAGAAATTCTGAAAAGCTCATTAGTGAAACGTGGAAGCAGTACACTTGAATATTAAGGAGCTTCAGGATTTATGTAATTGAATGGTTCAAAAATATGTGGAATTTATGCTGAATACAACTTGAAAGGAGCACTGCAGACCTGAGTGAGTCATGGGCAAAAAAATGTGAGCAGTAACCAGAGAACCTGTAACAGAAGGCAGAAAAATAACAGCAACAAGTTCAGCAAGGGTTAGGATTGAGTGAAAACTGCTGAAAAGCGAAGCCAAAGTCTATTTCAGGATATCAAATGGTATGGGACTTGAAATTCCCAATCTCATAGCAGGTTTTTTAGTACATCACTGAAACTGAAAGCAATAACATATGATCTAAGAGTAATAAATACAGTACCTGCATTCAAGACAGGTGGAAGAGCTGCAGATAGGTTAACTGGGCATCTCCCTCTGATGAATTTTATGCAAGTACTTGCAAGAAGTCATGGATGAGAAAAATGGCTGTGTAACTAGATGGGATGTGCTGTAAGATGCATTTATCAAAGGCATATCATCCCAGAAAAATCTTCATAATCTTTCTTTTATTTTTGTTGGGTTTTTTTATAATATTCTTCAGAGGAAATGTAGCAGATCTAAACCACGTGGACATCAATAACACACCACATGAGAAATTAGAAAAGATACAAATTAGAATAAGAATAAAGACTTAAAAGGAATTAGCAGGTTGTGCTTTATCAGAAGTAATTTCCTTCCTGAGTGGAAGAGAACTACTACTAGATCTGAAGAATTAGACCTGGGATTGATCTTTCCTTTAAAGGGGTGGGAGGGGATGGTGATGGAAGTTACTTCACTAAAACCTGAGACATTAGGGAGACTCTTAATGGAATTTGCTGCTGATAAGTAGTAGAAAGGGCTCATCAGTTGAGAGGGAGAAAATGATACAGGCAAAGCAAAGTAACTGTAATTCAAATAATTAATAAGAAAGAGTAGAAATTAGATGAAATCTAATGGTAGAAAAGGGAGGATCATACCTTAATGGAGTCTCTTGGGCATTCTGCTGCAGCCAGGGAACTGAACAATATTAAGCCTGTTTGTTTCATCAGTATGATGTATTCCATACCGGGAATGGTACGGAGCTGAGACAGGGGAGGTTTAGGTTGGATATTAGAAAGTGATTATATACTGAGAGGGTGATCAAGTACTGGAACAGGCTCCCCAGGGAAGTGGTCACAGCACCCAGCTTGACTGAGCTCAAGAAATGCCTGGATGATGCGCTCAGTCACAGGCTCTGACTTGTCTGGTCCTGTGTGGAGCCAGGAGTTGGACTTGATGGTCCTTATGGGTCCCCTCCAACCCAGGATATTTTATGATTCTGTGATCTAAAAAACCCTCCAAATTCTAGAACATATGTGTCAGATGTGTCTACTGTAGATATACAGGCTTGCTAGTGATGTAGAAAACAGGAATATAGTCTCAATGGTAACGTGGTTACTGTTTTGGATAAGAAGGCCGAAGGAGGAGAAATGAAAACCACAGGAAGTGTGAAGGCACTCAAGCATGTTTTAGCTCTGAAGAGTTTATTTTCTAGAAGAGATTATGTTATAATATAAGCTTATTAAGAAAGTAGTATCTTAGAAGTATTGTGTCTTTTCTCAAAAAAAAACATGTAGGAAGATGTGTATTTTAAATGCATTCAAACTAGTTATAAGGAGACTATTTCTAGCCATTAGATGATGGCTCTGGAAGGTATCCTTCAATGGAATGAGAGACAGAAAAATAATTTCTTTAGATGGCAGTTGACAAATATCTGAACAAGACTGTGTGGTACAATTGCCACAGGAGACTGATTTCAGTGACCCAGAACCATGTTCTTATGTTTCTATTGGTGGAGCAATTTTGGGATGGAATGATAATTTATCATTTGGCAGATCATATTATAGCGAATCTTGAGATGTTTTCTTTTGGTTTCGTGATGCCAAGTTTTTTTGAGTTAATTGTAACAGCAGAATTCAAAATCTGAAATGCTGCTTTGTTTCCAACCTTAATCTTGCATTTTGTTTTTGAAGGAGATATGCTTGACCTTCTGAAATGGAGAACCCACCCAGACAAAATTGCAGGTTGCCTCTCAAAATTAAAAGAAATCGATGGCTCAGAAATAGTGAAGGTATATAGCATTGTATCTTTTAAAGATAATATAAGAGAAAGATTTGCATGTCACAAAATTAACTGGTTAGTAACAAACTGCCTCTTATTCTCTCTAATCAGTTTCTTCAAGATACACTAGACACTTTATTTGGGATTTTAGATGAAAATTCTCAAAAATATGGATCTAAAGTATTTGATTGTTTGGTAAGTTTCATTTTGTGATGATACTTAGCACTATGTAAGAGCCGACTAAAAACCCCACAAAACCAACAAACCACAAAAAAACCCCAAAACCC